>JABXWE010018863.1:0-20207 GCA_014611495.1 Limonius californicus
AAAATTTACAAACCGTTAGTTTGCCTTTAACGGAATCCCTACATATGGTAGAAGAATTGCAAGAAAAATGTAAAGCAATCAGTACCCTCTGAAACCGGTAAAATCATAACACAAAATTTTTCGTCTGTTCTAAAAAACAATCCCGGTTACGAACAAATCAAACACATATATAAAGTTCTTAATGGATCTAAAATTTCAAATGAAGCTGTAAATATTGATCCATTACTTGTAAGCAAATTGAAATACTCGCCAGTTACATTATGTGATGTTGAGCGCTCATTTTCTGCTTATAAAAATGTAGAAAGCGATAGGCGCCAATCTTTCTTAATGGAGAATATGGAAAAATATTTAATTGTTTATTGTTTTCGATAATTAAAATGTAATTTAAATGTTTTTTTTTGAGTTTTTAACTTATCTGTAGTTTATAAACCTATTCTACACTGCTATTTATTTAGGAAATAAAATATTAATGTTTAAACGTCTCTTTTTTTATATCTATATTTTTTAGGAGTGTTAATTTTTTAATATGCAATTTGTGTATATTGCATATATTTCATTTAAACAGCATATTAAGCGAATATTTAAGCCATTTTATTTTGCATCCGCGTCCTAATGTCCACGCGCCCTAACGGTCGGCGCCCTAACGGTCGGCGCCCTAGCGGTCGGCGCCCTAACGTCCACGCGCCCTAACGGTCCGCGCCCTAGCGTCCACGCGCCCTAACGGCGCGCCTAACGGCCGCGCCCTAATGGCCGCGCCCTAATGTATGGCTCCGATAGAATAGTAGCAAAATTGGAAAACATATTTCTGCTTTGTATTTATGGAGAAGACAAAGATGCTAGAATAGTCGAACACAACCTGTTTTTGCAATAGAATTAAAATATAATGCGCATTTGCATCCTGTTGAACCCTGTAATTCTGTTCAGCCACGTGAAACTAATATTTAAATAGGAAATTCATATACAAATGGCAATATAAGTAATCGGATTTCTTATACAAGTTCAATACTTGCTTAGGGAACCAAACAAGAAAAAATTAATACTCACAGTGTTTTCTTTATTAATGAATTTCGCCAGATAAGAGATATTCTGAATGTTTTGTGTTCCTCATGTACGTTCTGTTATTTAATAATTTTTCTACTTTTGTTATGACGGTGTCCAACTACTCCGTCATCTTTTTGGTGGTCTGAAAGCTTGTAGTTTTTGTCGTACAAATCTTCGCTGTTCTGTTTTCATCCACGCGCTGTAGGTGTTGTTTCTACATTTTTCTTGTGTTTCTTCCCTATTATAATATCTTCTTTGTTCCTCTGATTATTTCTTTTCCTGCCTCTTAAGATATTTCCCGTTATATCGCTTAGTGGTCGCATGGATCCTTAATGAATTCTTGGTTTTCCTGGTGGCTGCCCTTATTTTAACTGCATGTGTCACGATTGGCTTTATGGAAGTTTTATAAATTTGTAGCTTCCTATCAACGTTCATTTCTTTCTTTTGCCAGATTATGTCTCTCATTGTGCCTTTGATGGATGTTACTGTCATAGTAGTGGAAAACCTCTTCATATAGGTCACCATAGCTGGAGATTTCAATGTCTAGATATTTGAAGTTCATCACCTGCTCTCTGGATTTCATGATAACTGACAATTTACACCGTACTGGTTCTTCCGACGTGGTGAAACATCTTGTTTTTCTATGTTGACTATCATGTTATATTATCATCATCGGACTAGCCTATATGTTCTCTGTTCTCCGTCTATATCTTATATCAAAGTTTTTCACCTCATTTATTGTTGTGGCCTTGTTTGGTTATTTTGATTGTGTGAGATCTAGGACGCGGCCACACATCGTAGTGGTACGTGACCTACGGCTTTACTTCTTATCCGACAGAAGGCGGACTTTTAGATTTTAGAAAATAGCAAATCTAATGAAGAAAGTAGCACTGCAATCAAGACTACGCGAGTTAAAACAAAAATCCCACCTATATTTCTGCATAATGCAAATAATTTTCAAAAAGTAATACAGGAAATAAAAGATAATACCAAAAATCAAGACTTTTCAACCGTATATAAAGGAACTTTCTTGAATGTTAACGTTACCAGTATTGAAGACTATAGGCAATTAACAAAATTTTATGGGGATAATCAAGTTAAATACCACACATACAAGGATCCAGAAAATGCCACTCTTGAAGTAATAATTCGTAATTTGCCACCGATGATAAGCGCTGAAGATATTGAGGAAGAGCTACGCGACAATCAAATTCAAGTATTAAGAGTTACGCGCATTCTTAATAAAAAGAAACCGATGCCGCTTGTTATAGTACAACTACCTAAAGCAGATAATTCCTTAAATATTACTGTTACTGCATAGTGGAAGTTGAACCCAGACATAAATCAAAAACAATTCCACAGTGTTATCGCTGCCAGCGATACGGACACACGAAGAATTATTTTAAGCTTGATCCAAGATGTGTCAAATGTATAGGCAATCATCTAACTAGTGATTGTTCAGAGGCAGTTAAAGATGTGTGGCAACAATCACTCAGCTAATTATAGAGACTGTCCTTATCTTGCAAAGATTGTAGAAAATCATAAAATAAAACCACCTACTAACAAGAACAAGCCTCAGGGACATGATAATACAAATGTTATAAATATTCAATCAGCAAAGGATTGGCCAAAACTGCCGACAAACATCTCTCGAAACGCGATAACGGATAATCACAGATCAACGCAAATGGTATTAAACAGCAAAGATCTATGCTTATAGATTCTCTAACGCGTTACACAGTCGATATAGCTTGCATAAGTGAAACGCATCTATTAAAAAATTCACCTTTTAATTTGCCAGGATATAATATTTTCCGGAATGATAGAGAAAGCAGTAAAGCTTCGGGCGATGTTGCCATTATATGTAAAAAGTATTTAAACGTAGGAGAACAACTGCTACCTAACTTATCAAATTGGGAAGTCACAGGTGTCAAAGTGAAACTTGATGATGGAAGTAATCTAAACATCGTGTGTGCTTATAAACAACCAAATAAAAAATTAGAGCAGAAAGATCTGAGTGAAATATTTACGACAAATGAAGCAGTATTACTAATCGGAGATCTCAATAGTAAGAATACAGCATGGGGTTGTCGCACAAATAATCCCAGTGGGTCAGCTCTATTAAATTATGCAGCTGAAAATGCAGTTCTCGTGTTAGCACCAATGAATACAACCTACGTACCATTTAGAACTGATCATCGCCCAGATATTTTATATATTGTACTTTGTAAAAAATTTATAAAACCAATAAATCAGGTTGTTGTCACTGAACTTAATTCTGATCATCTACCAGTGCTAGTTACTTTTGACCAAAACGTACAAGTGGTACACAATCTTCCCAAGTTGATTAAGGGGCCAGTTGATTGGGAACTTTTTCGCACAAAGATAGATGAACAAATAAAATGTCCAACTAATTTATTATCTAATAACAGTATAGACACGTCTGTTGAAATATTCGCCAGAGCAGTTGAAAACTCAATAGAGAAATCAACATCTTACGTTACGAGACAACGGAACGTACCAATTGAACACACGCCAGCCTGTTTGCTAAATAAGATCAAAGAGAAAAATAAATTACCAAGAGAATGCCAAAGAACGCGTAACACACAGGTTAAAACTCGCCTAAACAGACTAACTCACGAACTGCGAAGAGAAATGGACCAACTCAGAATAAATAGGTACCAAACATACCTTCAAGAATTACAACCTAGAGATGATACAATGTGGCAGGCAACTGGAAAGATTTTAAAGAAACCCCAAATTACCAGTGATAGTTGAGAATGGTGATAAGTATGAAAAAGACGAACAAAAAAGCGAAATATTTGCAAAAAAAGTAGAAGATACTTTTAACATAAAAACTAATAAATCCAACGAAGAATTTGTAACTAAAACTAATGAATACGTTAATGAGATGAACCAAAAAGAACGACAAGCTGTTTGTGAAAACCCAGTATCTCCTTTGGAACTGGAACATTATGTAAGAGAACTATCCGTGAAAAAAGCTCCTGGGCATGATTTAATAACCAATAGTGTCTTAAAAATTTTTTCTAAGAAATGCTTTGTGTACTTAACGATATTCTTTAATGCGTGTATGCGTACAGGATATTTCCTCTACAATGGAAAAAGGCTCATATACTTCTGTTTCACAAACCGAAAAAGAACCATCAACAAACGGATAGTTATAGACCAATTAGTCTACTACCTACTACGTATATCCAAGTTATTAGAAAAAGCGATACAATCTCGCGTAAAAGAATTCTTAGATGTAAATACAATTCTGCCACCGTTTCAATATGGCTTTAGAAACCGCCATTCAACAACTCACCAACTATTACGAATGTCGCAGATCATTGAAGAAGGTTTTGAAAAGAAAAAGTTTACGATTATATTATTTTTGGACGTCGCACAGGCCTTCGACACGGTGTGGTTGAATGGTCTTATACTAAAACTTGAACAAATTAAGCTACCAGTATAACTGCTTAAAATCATAATATAATTTCTTACGGACAGGCAATTGGTATTAGAATTGGCTCAGCACTATCATCTTGGCGATCTATTAGAACTGGAGTACCTCAAGGCTCGGTATTAGGGCCTACTCTATTCAACATCTTCACCCATGATACTAAAGAACCTGCTAGTATCCAACTTACTATGTTTGCGGATGATACTGCATTAATAGCTCAAGATGATAATTTGGAGTACACTGTTACCAAATTGCAAGAAGGCACCAATCAATTACTAAAGTGGTTCGAAAAATGGTGTTTAACAATTAATCTAAACAAAACAGAAGCCACAGTTTTTACGCTAAGGCGATATGAATCACCAAATCAACTAAAAATTAATGAAAAAAGTATTGAGTGGAATGCTGCGGACAGTGCGGTTAAATATCTGGGCGTTTATCTGGACCGAAGACTTTCCTGGGGCTATCATATCAACCGTAAATTGAACGAGGGTTATTCGCGACTGGCTATGCTATACCCTATCTTAAATCGAAAAAGTTTGGTAAAAATTGAGTGTGGTTTACTATTACACAATTCTATTTTGAAACCAATCATTACTTATGCGTGCCCGACTTGTAATAACGCATCACAAGTACACATAAGAAAACTACAAGTGTTCCAGAACAAAGTGCTGCGAATTATCACAAACGCCGAGTGGTTTGTCAGAAACACTCAAAATCATTACGAACTAAATCAGCAAACGATCGATGAGTTCATTAGAAAAACTTGTGTGACATATTATAAAAACTTAAAGTTGTGTCCAAGTGCGAAAGTGCATCAATTAGGCAAGAAAAATATACATATAAGACTTAAACGTCGACTACCCCAAGACTGCTTTTCGGAGATTTCCTATTAATTATATAGTAAAAATCTAATTGTAATTGTAATTTGTACCTAGTGATTAACAATTATTCATAATATTATTTCACTGTACTATTGTCAGTTTCATAGTTATGCATTAATGTTATGTTTTATATTCAGAATGTGATCACAACTATGAATAGCATGCTCATGCTGAACTGGTTTAACATAATAAAAAAAAAGGTTTTCTCTGTTGATGCTTCCCAATTTAAGGTGATGAAAATATCTTCTAGGAGATCTGTTAATAGTTTTGGGGAGATAGCATCCTCTTATCTAATCCCTCTCGTGACCTTAATTAGGGTGGTGTTATCAAACGTTTATATCGTTATGGTAGAATTTTTGATTATTTGTAGCTATCTGTGACAGATTCTACATCTCTCTAAAGCATTGAGCACTGCCTAGATTTCTACCGAGTCAAATGCTTTCTCGAAGTCTGTAAAGGACACGTAAAAGGATATGTTGATGGTAGTTACCACTTGTTACTGTCTTTCGGATGGTAGTGCTATTTCTTGTATTAGGTATTCTCCCGCATACTTAATTAATTCGTTCGTGATGCCGTCATTTGCCGTTTTCCTATTTTTAAGCTTTTCCGCTTGCTCTTTGTATATGTTTATTGATTCTTCCCGTTCTGCTTATGTCATTTCTGATTTATATTATGAATTCCTAATTTGTATACAACTGGTTGAAGTATTCGACCCATTGTTCTCTTCGTACAGTATTGATTTCTTCGTATTCATTAACGATTTACTTTCTTCCTCTCAACATCCTCATCAAGTGTTTTCGCGTGGCGTAATGCAATTATAGTCATGTTACAAATTATGCCGATTAAGGGAATGTACGACTTCATTGAGGATGTATTTTTATTTATTATATATGGTGTATGGTTTCCGCAAAAGAATTGATTAGGCAGTACCAAAGGGAAGGAGTGAAGTAGTAAAGATTGAGTGGAGTTGCCACTAACAGAACGGATGAGATGATGATGATGATTTGAAAGAGCGAGAACTAGGACGAGGTTTTCCAAGCATCTCTAAGCACTGCAGCCATCAGTGGCTTATTGTACACCCTAACTAAGAATTTTGCCTATCTGGGGTAATTCCAACTCCAGTAGTGATTTTTAACGTGTCACACATCGCAGTGGCACGGGACCTACGGCTTTACTTCTTATCCGACAGAAGGCGCATTTTCAGATTTTTCACCGTTAGAAAAATCTCGCCGACCTCAGCCAGGTTCGATCCCGCATCCCTCGGATCTAAAGACAAATGCGCTAACCTCTAGACCACCGAGGCCGGCAACAGAACGTAGTTCTGAGTAAAGTGTATGTGTTTCTCATTTTCTTATTAGAGCTGTGTGCGCGGAATTTATTAATACTGCTGTCTGCTCAGTGAGGGTGCTGGGTCTTATTATTTGAAATTTTAGGGGTTCATCTACTTAAGGCTCTCTCATAGTTATTGATTAGACATGAGGTATCTATTCGGTAATCGATCGTTACAATTTTTAACTAGACAAATAGTGCATGTAAATATAATTTACATACATTACAAACGTATGTTGATTTAACGGTATCTTTCAATAATTTCTCACTTTCTCACAATCTTGGATATCTTGTCTACTAGTTAAGAAAGTATGCGTAGGTACGAAGACGATAGAAAACGGTAAATTTGAGCCAGATTACTAGCATCTTGATTGAAAATGTACAGAGTTTACTAGAATTCTGAATAAGAAGGATTTAAATATCTATTTAATTTCTGTAAGTTTTAAGCAGTAGGAAAATCTCACGGCGTAATATTTATTGAATAAGGCAAAATTTTATGGGGTAAACTAGAAGGGGCTTGAAAGAAATTCTAATAATTAAACGAAAGAAAATTTGCCAAAGGACTTTGAGACATGTCTAAAAGCTAGTCAATAAAGAGGGCAAAGGAAAGATAAGGATCGTAACCCTTAAGCAATTAGAAAGTCTAATGTTGCTGCTACATGAAGCTTGATGAAAAGCCCCCATTTAAACGAACCGAAACCTGCTAGAGGTCGGACAATTCTTTCAATAAGTTTTCTAGATGAAAAAGTGACCACATCTGTTAAACAAAATTCTAGCGGTTGGGCGCGGATCTGCAGGGAAAAGCTCATCTGTAGAAAACTTAGACGGTAATAGGAAATAATTTAAATTGCTAAAGCAATTAAGCTTAAATTCTCATGATCGCTTATATATAAAATTTATTGGTATCGCAGGTACTCTTACACTTACATACAAGCAAAATTATACTCAGTGTAGTTACTACTTTATTTTCTCTGTAAATTGCTTTTCCACTTTATTGGTATTCTTGAAACGGTAGCGTTATCAACCGACATTTTTCTATTCCTGCTTTATTGAAATCTAAGTTATAATTCTTTTGTAGTTTTCGCTGCTACAGTTTTCCCGTAAGTATTCTAAAGTGGACTTCCTACAGTTTTGAGCCAGTATTTGAATTAAGGATTACGGAGAGAAAATCCAGGTCTTGTGGTGGTTTGAGGGCTACGCCAAGAGATTATTCGGATAGTTCCAAAGCTGACTGTGTTGACGGAATTGGTTGGTTAGCTTTCAGGTCTGTGGTCAAGCGAGTAACGCATTTGTTCCAATTACGTATATTTCTATGTGGCAGTATTCATTATAATTTGTTGAATTTTTTTATTCTCGTGCTGTTAGCAGAAAAGCGTGCACTTGCATGAAAAGTTTACAAATCGATACAGGAAGAATAAGATGTTGGGGATCAAGAACGATTTCTTTCATTACTGTCCCCTAAATAGGACATGAAATGATATGAAATTTTATGTAAACAATACAGTATGTACATAAAATCGAATCTAAAAGAAACACACTTCAATATTTGCAAAGTGATGTTTGTTTAAATAGAAAGTATTGACACCGTAAAACTTTCCGATATTGAGATTGTGGCGGATATACATATATTAGATCTCTAGAAACTAAAATTTGTTTTAAAATGTTATTATGTTATGTGTGGGTGTGCGTTCATCTGAATTATCTGGAGCGATCCTCATGAAATCTTGAGAAGAAAAATATAAGAAATATTGATTGGTTGTTATGTTTAAAATTCGTAGTAGCATCCCGGCAGTTTGATGGGTGTGTTTGGTTGCCTGCAGTTCCTTTTTCCGTCGACCTCCGTTCAGACTTTTTGAGTTCCTGTAGTTTGGAGAATTATGGGGAATTCTCTTGGAAGTTGTAGGGGTATTTTGACTTAGGTGGGTGGAATTTCCTGAAGTTTGATGTCAAACGGGACTTCCTCTTAAGTTCTTGTCCGTGCAAGTTGTGGTTGCTGGTATAAGAATAGAAATGATTTAAGTTTTGGAAATTTCTGCGTGGATTATCTAAGTCATCCTCGTCTATAAGAGAATTTAGTCAGTTGTCTGCGAGTTATTTTGGTGTTTCGCTAAATTCTCTTTGGGTCTAACCCAGATTAACTAAACACTTAAAAACTGATACGTTACCCGCCGAATGCTGTGTGGAGTCTTGTGGAGCCGTTTTCCGAGCAATCAGCCGATCTCGTTCACCTGTAGCTGTTGATTTCTACGTGCCGTCCGAAGTTGGAGACAATCAGTCCATCTAACTATCAAGGTTTGATTTTTTGTCCCAGTGTTCTGTGATCTTTTTCTCGGGCGAACGTATTCAGATCTTCGTTGCCCATTAATACCATCTCGGCAGGTACCAAACTCCACGGGGGAAACTAATACTGTGTATATGTTATAATTTTAGCTTTTTGGTATTTTCTACCGTTTTGAACTTTAATATGCATTTGCGACTGGTCGCTGCACTGATAATTAATTAAGATTATACTGTTGCTTATGCGATACCAATTTGTAAACGATACTTTTATGCACTAACTTCAGGCCGCTGTCAATTGTGGCTGTATCTATTTTCACGGCTACGTGATTATTGCAATTTGGACAATTGCTAACTTAATTTATTGATGAGTAAAATGCCTTGTATTATAGGACAATTATGCGGATTAATTAATAGCAGTAACTATTCGGTTCGGCGCTACCTTTTACATTTTAACGCGTTAGTTAAGCTGACTTAACGCCAGGCCTTGCGTCATGTCACCAGCTTCCGGAAATTCATATTCGAACTTTAATTATTATTATTTTAGCTTTGTGGATTTTTAGATCCATTTATTTTCAAATAGGGATTACGCCCGCTAAATTGCTTTCCCTGTCATACTTCATTCGCCTGGGAAATTTCCCTCAATTCGAATTTTCTTGAATCAGTTTAACCTGTTTTCCATATAATTTAATATTGCTACTTTTTTTGGATTATTTGTTTTAATGTATTTCAGCATTTTTGTTGTTTCTGTATTTACCCTATTAATCTGTTGACTCATTTTGAGTCAGTTATAATTTATGATTTTATCTCAATTCTGGTTTACTCACTTATGTATTTAATTTGTGTTTTATGCAGCTTAACTGATACCCATTTACAGAATTATTGAGCATTTATTAAGTGGGATCAGATATTGAGTTTATTTAGATAATTTCTGTCCGCAAAAGTATCTGAAACAAATCAGATGAAAAAGTATTTGCTACTATTGGGTAGCATTTTGTAAGAGTTTTTCAATGAGGTATCACAAGGTGGGTGTTATCATTTGAAGTTCTTTTGTTGGGGTATCCAGAGCCTAAGGGGTTGAATGGAGAAGTCTACCATATGAGCAGTAGTCTGAACGATAGCTATCGCGAGAAAGATACCGATACTGTATCAAAAAAGTACCGCCATACCTTTTTCAGAAAATATCGCAATACCCATAGTCGATACTTAAAAAAGTATCGCTGTACCTTTAGCGATACTTTTCCCTTAGGGAATGAAATATTAAATTTTAGGCTTTGATGTGGGCCAAAGTAGAAGTTTAAACAAATTTTCCTTAAGCTTAAAAGACATTTGCTAAAGATTAAAATATTTCAAGAAGCTTGGCTATAAGATGAATTAATGAGTATTGTTATTTTTAATCCTCTCAATGTGGAAAACTCCTTAACATACGGTTTTTACGGGTTTTACGTTTCACCCAGTATTTACATTTCTACGTAGGATCTAAAAAGGTTTGCAGGTTTAGGATCTGGAATTAACTATTTATATTCTAGTGTGTTTCAAGAAAATTGTATCCTCAAAGTATCGCAATTACGCGATTTTTGATATTTAACAAAAGTAAGGCGTTGCCGATATTCAATACTTTTTTAAAATGTATTGCGATGCTATAATCGATACTCAAAAACAATCGTGATACCAGTATCGCGATAGTAGTCTCGCGATATTTTTGACCACTGCTTATGAATTACGATGATTCCCCTTCCATAATGTAGAAACGGTTTCTAGAATTTTTAGGTACCTTTTTTACTTTTAGAGATATACCACATTGTACGTTTTCAAATGGGCACCTTGAATGTTCAGGTTTTCAATAAAATATCTGAAATGGTATAATAATACTAAGAAGAGTATGTAGATTAATTTTGAAAATACATATAAAGATATACTAGCATTGGAGACCATCATAACCCTTTGATGGCCTCAATGGTAGGAACTTTTAATGCAGTTTTATTAGAAGAAATTTGTGACTTCAAGTTGGCGACTGTAAGCGGTTGCATTCTAAGCGAGTGATTCCAAGCTAACCATTAAACATTAGGTCTCAAGGGTTGGTGATTGTGTCTACTTTAATTCGTATTGTTTGATCATTCAAAGTATTCATAAGATTCTTTCGAAAGTTTCACTTTATCAACATTCTATCAAGCTTTCGATGTTGAATTTAGGAACTTCAAAAATGACATCTATGGCTGAAAAATTCATGAAAAAGTCTGTTCTTTGTTGTTTTATTCCTTGCAGTTTCTTACTTAATTTGTGGAACTGAAGTGTTGCAGACAATAACATCGCCTGTATGAATAATATAATGTTTCACGAAGTACTAGACCGATATTAATACAAACCGAACTTAAATATGGTTTATATTAGCCTGTTTTCAAAATATGAGTAGGTAATCTGCTAGGATGACCGCTGTTACGAATTTCGCAAGGTTTATTAGAAAATTAGCTTACCTAGGATGTTGTACATAAGATGGGTGTTTTGTAAAGTAATTGATTGTTCCTGACACCGTGTTTTCCTACGTTAATAAATCCTCAGTCGAGCTTCAGAGTCACTAATGTATGTATGCTCAGGGAAGTAGTTCAACTATGGGAAATTTACGGCAAAGTATTGCTGTCTATTAGGTAGCAAAGTTTTATCTTCGTTTAGTCACATATTCAGCGTTCATGGCAGTTAATCTACTTAGCATTAGTATGTTAAAATTACATAAAAATCATGGAACCTATTAGTGTATGTATGTTACATGGCAAAGTTAATAATGTAAATTGTAAGGTTTTTGTCTTTGACATTTAATTAATTTATTTTTTATTTTGATTGATTTTCTGTTTATCAACGATATAATTTTCTACGTATTTTTTAAAAGCTAAGAATTTTCTCTATTTTATTCAACAAATATCCGGGAATGTTTCTCGCCGTCAAATTGTAATATCTGAAACGCTTGCGGCTGTAAATATGAAAAATAGAAACGAAACCAAGATAAATCTGAAGCGAAACAAAAAATGAGTAAAATGGTGGAAAAAGAAAAACAACCACAATTGAAATGTTTAAAACTTGAATACTGTTCATGAAAAATTGAAAGCTTTTGAATGGATACGAAAAGTGAAATATTTGAATAAATTGTCAGTACGGGGTGATTAGTTATACTTGCGATAAAGGGAAACCATGGTCACGGAATATCTAAGATGAATTAATATTTGTTTACTTTTACCAAATATGTGCACCCGTAATAAAACTGAGAAAATTTTCTATGAGTTTCTTTTACGACAATAATTACCGTAGAATCTATAAGTCAATTAAGAAACCTTTGAAGTGTTTTGATGTCGTACAATAAGTGTCCCAAATTATATAGGAAAATGTTTGTAATAACTGACATTGCTGAAAAGAATTTACTGAACTAAAAAACATGAAAACAATAAACAATAAAGTTGGTAAACACTACTGTCGCATAATGTGAGTAATTCAGATGCAGAGTCATATTATTATCTCGTTGAAGTTTATGAAAGCTGTTTTGGTAAGTAGGAAGTTTTTTTGCCTATGAATTTATTATTTCATTACTAACATTTCTTTAATTCCTATTTATATAAACGCTTATTTTTATATATACGTTGAATGGTCGTTGTGTTATTCTCTCATTCGTATTGTTTTTATATTCAAAATATATTTTATATATATTAGTCGGTATTCCATAGTTTCTCACAGAAGTACCACTTTGTACTGTTTAATAAATAAGTTTTGAGAGGATGAGGAAATATTTGCTTTCAGTGATGCTGTTACAATATTTTCTTTATGCAAGAACTTATATAAAGTAGGTCTTAAAGCAGAATACCTACTGAATCACTTGATAGTCTTAGAGTCGCAAAATATTAAATTATAACAACTTCGGGGTCTTCAAAGTTATTTTATTACACTATTTTACAAAAATCGGGTTTTTAAATTTAGGAGTTAAAAACTAACACAGGTACAGTCTATTTGGTAAAAACTCAGCTGTAGCGTTTATGTTTATTTAGAAGTAAAGCTTATACAATGTATTAGGAGTCATATTGACAGGACGCCAAACCCCTTCGTGGAGTGTAGAGCCTTACCATTGTTGTTTGTTATTGACAGGACGAGATTTAGTTTACTTTTAGAGATTCATAAAGTTTCTATGACGATTTGAGTCCCATTACCTTCCATTTAAATTAATTGTTTCTGCCTGAATACGTTCTTCTGCATTTAGAGTTTACTAGAACGCCTAACAATAGGTTTAGTAATGTTGTTTATGATGGTTACTTGTGTAATCCTCTGTTAGTAGCCAGGTAGGGATCTCGGTGGAGCAGTGCGAATACGCGCTGCCACTCGAGGTGACAGTGAAATGCGGCCGATCGGCGGCGTGTCGAATCCCGGATGAGGCGACTGTATTTCACTTAATTAAGTTTAGGGTGCATGTTGCATGAATGGATAGTGTGTAAGGGACGCCCACAACCCCCTGAACTAATGCGCAAGCTGTTCTGGGGTGAGGGGAGACTGTAGTATGATTGTGAATAAAAAAAAAACCAAATCGACTATACCACGGATATTGTTTGTTGCGTTGCTGATCGAACCTACCTTCTATTACTCACAAAATACATACAAAAAGGAACATACACAAAACAACTAGTCATAGGGTATTGAACAAAGACTATTCATGTATTACATATAGTTATATGCCAAAAACAATCAAACGGGGGCCAGAGTCGGTCTTGCTATAAATTAAATATGTATTGAAGACGCCTCAAGACGTCCGGACGTGTTGCGCGAGCCACCACAAAGTACGGAATTTAAAGAAAATTTAAAAAAGAAGAAAAGCACTGCATAGTCGATATCAGTTGTTCACAACACAAATACAATTATGTATTCAATCTATTAAACCATTTGCATTACAAAGTTCCTTTACTTTGTAAACAAATAATCATTGCTGACAATCTGCACTGATACTTGAGAATACGAATAGTTTTTATCTTAAGTCGGCGTCAAAGTAGAGAAAGCCAAAAAAAGTTAACTTTCGCTCGGACAACGTCCCCACGAAGAAAAATCAAGAAGGCACAGCTAGGCTGAGGACATTGGATGATAGCTTCAGGTTGCACAATATTGCATCAGATTATGCAATAAAGGTTTTCTTCGGAACAAAGGAGAAAATACCGACAACACTAGGTGTTTTAAACACCAAAAACAATAAACTGCAAGGAGCAGTGTTGTGAGCAACTGCGAGTACTGGTCAAACTGTATTTAAAATTACGCAACGACCCGCGTGGTCAGAGTATGAATGGGCTACCGGAAGCTACTCTAATACGCTGCTACCTCGTTGCCTCGGAGAGCATTTAAAGCTGTGGGCCACCTGGGTTAGCGCGCCATGAAACTAACTACTTCAAACAGGGACCTGCTTTTAAATGTCCCCGCAAAGATCTTCATGGGAACGTTAGATAGGGTAACGGGGATAATTTATACACAGTCCGGTCGTAAAATGTCCTCCCCCTGTAGTAACTTTTGAACGACTTGATATTGCTCCGCAAAACTTTGTGAGCTTTCATGGGAGGCTAAATACTACTTTTTGGCCCATATTTATATTTTATAACTTTCAAAATGGCAATGAGGATCGAGTGACACCTCATTTGAAAGGTATTTTAATTCTGCTTCTGTTATTTGAGTTTCATAAAAAAATATTCATCCAGAAAAAAGTGACATGATTAAACATAACAAGTTTCTGGAAAAAAGAAGGCACCCAGAAAATTATGCGATTTGTGGTCCGAATATGTTATTGGCCTCGTCGAGGGCAACAACTTTTCCTTATGACACTTTCCCGTAGCTTGTACCGATCGACCGCCAGGGGCGTCCAAATTCGAAACACGAATCACCATTCAGCACGTGTCCACGTCACTGCAGCGGGTTCGTCGCGAGCTGAATCTGTTCGCATCCCCAAAGGGGGCCCGAAGGACGCCGGCTAAGTTTTTTTCTGGATGAATAATTGTTTATGGAACTCAAGGATCAGACGTATAATTAAAATACGAGGCTGTTTCAAATGAAATCCGAATTGTGATTACACTTGTTTATTTAATAACTGAATTGACAAAAAAATGTTATCACTTTTCTAGTCAGTCCTCCTTCTCTTTAATACACCTTTTCCATCTGTCAATCAAAGCCTCTATTCCGTCGGCGAAGAATACTTTTGGTTTTGTGCGAAATCACTTATGCATGTTTCACGCTCTCATCATCCGGAAAATGCAGCCCACCTAAATCTTTTAAGTGCTCCAAACATATGGTAATCGCTTGCTAGATCGGGAGATTACGGAGGATGTTCAATAACTTCAAATCTAAGTTTTCTATTACTGCCTTGGTTTCCATCGAGCAATGCGGCCGAGCATTGTCGTGTTGGAGGAAAACACCTTTTGACAGAAATCCGCGTCGTTTTGTCCTTCAGTTTATCTTTTAATAGGTTGCAGTATGAAGCACTATTGACTGTTGTACCCTTCATCATGTAATCTTATACAAGTACTCCTTTCTTAACTCAAAACACAGTTAACATTACCTTTCCAGCTGATGGAGCAGCTTTAAATTTTTTGGGTTTTGGTGACGCTGAGTGACGCCATTATTTTGATGATTGCTTACATTTTGGCTGAAAATTGTGAATCCAGGATTCATCACCAGTCACTATACGATTTAAGAAGGCTGCTCCCTCTTCTTCATAACGTGACAGAAGAACAGTACAAGCTTCAATCCTTCTTTGTTTAAATTCAGGCGTTAATTTCCTAGGGACCCATCTCGCACAAACTTTTCGATATTTCAACTGCTCAAAAACAATATTATGTGTAGAACCGATACTCACATTAATTTTTCATGCAATTTCTTTTAGTTTTATGCGTCTATTTTGTAATATGAGCTCTTGCACAGTTCTGATGTTCTTTTCAGTGATTACACGGTTTTCTGGTCCTGCTCGTGGTGCATCTTTCACAGTTTCGGTGCCGCTTTTAAACGTTTTTACCCATTCAAACACACTTGAACGTGCTAAACAGCTACTTCCGTACACCATAAGCATTCTTGAATGAATTTCAGAAGGATTCACTCCTTCTGCAGCTAAAAATCTTATCACAACACGCATTTCTTCGCTGGTGCAACTTTGAAGTGACGCCATAGCTGCCAACTGAGAAATTACATTTGTCTTCTGTTCCCAGACACTTAATAATCAATTCATGGCCTCCCTAAATGTGTGAACTAAGTCATTATTTTCATTATTTGTAATAGGGAATGTATTTAACTTGGTTAAAGACGCAATCCGGATTTCATTTGAAACAGCCTCGTACCTTTCAAATGAGGTGCCACTCGACCCCCATTGCTACTTAAAAAAATAGTTCACGATTGCGCCCAACCGCCGTTTTGAAAGTTATAAAATTTAAATATGTAATAAAAAGCAGTATTTAGTCTCCCAATAAAACACAGAAAATTTTATGATTAAATATCAAGTTGTTCAAAAGTTAGTAGGGGGAGGATATTTAACGACCGCAGTGTATATATATCTAACGATAAGAGGAACCACACGGTATTCTCTACTAAATGTTTGATTTCTGTATGACTTCAAGTCCTCGTTATCGTCGAGTTTTATTGAGAGAAAGCCGCTCAACATTAAATTACAGGAATAATTTGGACCCCCACCCTAACTGTAATTTGCCAGCTTTCTACTAACACTCAGCTGGTAAGCTTTTTTTCACATTCGTGCTACCCACCCCCTCAACGAGGTCCCTCTCAGCTGGTAACCTAGTGAGGGTCGATTCCTGAAAAATAAGCTCTGTACTCGTACTTTACGACCATAATCTTGATAAAATTTTTCCAAAACACGTCTAGGCTGTTTTTAATCCACGCCCGCCAGTGATAACATGCCAAACAGTGACAACTTTCGGGATAACTGAAAGGTGACATAATATGCGTAATTTACGAATTAAAGTAATGGAATGAATCCACCAAACGTATAAATTCGAACGCGGGAAAACCACACAAACGTCACATGTTACCTTAATTTTCCTATGCTAAGAAATATTAAAATTGTGATGTACATGATTAAGTAATAAATAAAGTGTTACAACGAACTTGTATCTTGTTAGTAATAATAGATTTATATCTATTTTCAAATACATTTTTTTTTAGAATATTCCTGTATATAATTTACCAGTGATGGTTTCGCCGATGAGTTCATAAGTCGGATGTTTATGAATACCAACCAGTACAATAATTGTGAGCCTTATGAAGCATTAAATTACGCAAAACACCAAGCAGGCACTGAAATCCTGTCTTTTTATTGTGTATCAATGTTTGCATGAATGTGCCGACCTCATCAGAAGACTGCAGATGCGAACCACGTAGGAAGTGCTTAAATGCTCCAATTGTTTACGTTGCTTAGGTTTGCTTTTCTTTAATTAGGGACCTCTCCACGTCCAGGTTTAAGACTTTTCTAAATTTTGTTACAGCTCTTGAAAACTAACAACTAGTCCTTTAATTACCGGAAAAGTTTTCTTCACGAAGCTCAGTAGAATTACTGCTGCTTTAGTTAAGAGTTTTAACAGGACATCAAAGGAAGTAGAACAAAAGCATTAAAAAGTCATGTTCGTATCCATCATTAAGTGTGAACTTGTTAAGTGACTCGTCAGTTAATTAAAGGGTATCGTTCACTTAGAAAGTTTACGACATTAACATGTTGTATCTAGATACATGAATGTGTAATTCAGTTGACAGATAAGAATTATATCATGGTTTGTTTACTCATGAGATAGGCATTACACGAGGTAATTCCATTAAAAATGGTGGCTCTTAATTGAAATGAAACCATCGAAATTTGATTTTGTCCTTTTCTGATACGTAGAAAACGGATAATGTTATGAGCGGAATATCTATCCATTTTTCTGCTCGCGTAGCATGCTTAAAAATCGTTTTATGTTTAAAAAAAGGTAATAAAAAAAGCACTTCGCTTTTAAACTAATTTAAAGGCAACGGAAACGAAAATATAATTACAAAACATAAGATTGACAAGTTCGCTTCAACTAAGCTTCCACTTAGAAGTACAAAGCGGAGGAGGTATCAACTTCACAAAGAAGTTAAAATTTTTAATTAAAAGAATAATAGAAGTCCTGATTGGTTTTGCTCGAAGCTTGTTCGAGATAAATTTAGGTCAAGTTGCGAGCGCTAAGGCAAGAATATTGTGTAATTATTAAAAGAAAAATGAACTTTTTCTGTTTTCGCATAGTGTTCTTGGCTAGAAATAGAAGTTCGCTTTAAAATCTCAAATCCCTCGTCCCTAATTTGTTTTATTTTGTTTAGTCTCTTGGTATTAATGAATTAATATCCCCTTCTTTATTGTGAACCCAACAATACAAATATCTGGTAAAAATGTAAAGGTAAATTAATACCGTGAATTTAATATCGTGATGAATATGGAGTCGGCTATTGTGATATTTGAAAAACACAAAAAGAGTAACGAAGAAATTAAAATTAATCTTGCGTGTATGTTAAATAAGGTACACGACTGGCGGTATAATTTCGCAAATTCTTTAGTATTTCCAGACAAATTAGGGGAGTTTCGAGGATTTAATAACATTTTATTAGCAGGATTACGCTCATAAATATTAATTTTAGGCATCGTGCTAGCCGTAATGAAACCATGCGAAACACATTCCCACGTTATAAAACTGCAGCAGCCTGCGTTATTCGCTTCCCTGCATTATAATGACTACAAATATGCGAAATATTTTAATTATGTTTAATTTGATTTAGACATATGAGGCATTTCTTGTTCGTTGTACGCAATTGCATTATTAGATACTTTTTGGTTTCCAAATTAAATTTGGTACATTATTACCAAAGCACTGTCCTTATGCGTACTGCAAGATCCTCATGTGTAAATAACTCGCGTTATTTTTATACCTATGCATTATTTTAATACCTATGCATTATTTTAATGGTATGTTACAATACTAATCATAGAGTAGTTAGTTCCACGTTATAGAAAATAATATCCGCAATATACGTAGTGCGCTCTGAATAGAGCTCATCGGCAGGATCTCAAAATCTATAAAATATACTTTGGTTGATACGAAACAATAGACATATTTGCGAGCCTAATATATGAATGTTTTTGTTATTCCCAAACAATGCACAGTCTGTTTTTTATAATACGAAATCTTCGGTTTATGAAGCTCCTGTAATGTTTTTTATACTTTCATATAATTTTAATTTCTTAATAAGTTTGTTTCACAAACTAAGCTTATTTTGTAATCTTCTTGTTTGTGGTATTTGCGATATTGTATTCGGCTGACGAGATGGCATGAGACGAGAATGCGGCGTAATGCGTCCTGTTTGACACCGGAATGCATGCATTACTATTCTGCATAAAAACATTCCTTTCGGGTTTAGAATATGGTGCAATAAATTATAGAGCGAAGTAATGATAATAACAGCAAGATTCGATTTAATTGATTGATACAAATACAATTATATGATGCTGCAAGTTTGTTTGCTGTTGGCGTTTCTTGCTACGAACTGAACTTCCCTCGCTCATGCCGTCTAGTAAGCCGAGGATAATGCAACACAAATATACATTCTTCAGGGATCCTTTCGGGTAAATATACATTTTATTTTTGGTCTTTTTGGTGATACGGGGTTCATTTGAAATGTTCATGGAATTAGCAAAGAAAATGTTTTCTAATTGTTCTATTTTTGAATATAATTATCCTTAATCTAAGTGCTTTAAAACCGCTATATAGTCGAGTGCCGTCTTATTTGACGGGTGCGTAATCCGCAGTCAGGTAAAATAACCGGTTGAAGTAAGATAAACGGCCACGTGCTCAAGAAACCAGTGACCAAAAGCAAAGTGTCGAATTAAATTTAGCTACTAAAGTACAATAATTAAATCGCTTTGCAGTTAACTAAAAATCAACATTTATTTACCAATATTTTATATGTTTAATCTCAATATTCTTAATATAAATCAAAGACAAGACAGCTTGGAGATTATTATTTGCATCTAATTTGCACAAAAAATTCAGTTTAATTTGTGAATATTTGAATTTAAATAAGAGTTATTCAAATATTAAAATAATTATATTTTTACTGAAATACTAATAACTAAAAATGCAGTGTTGATTATGTATTTGAAATAATTTGAACATAAAGGTGAATCAGGTACAAAGTTTAAAATA
>JABXWE010018864.1:0-15410 GCA_014611495.1 Limonius californicus
TCAGGAACACGTTTTCTTTTCTTACCCTTAGTGGGGGTTGTTATAGTGTTAACATCCGCATCCGCTTTCTCATTAGTGGAAGCAGTTGCAGCAACCTGTTGTAGTTCCACATTAATATCGTCACTAGTTTGGTCACCAGATTCGTCTTCAGATTCACTATAGGGTTCCCAATTTTCATCATCACCAGAATTATTGTCATCATAAAGTGTTTCAAAGTCTTCATCAACTGAAGAAAATACGTATTCATTAAGTTTAGATTGTAGCGGTTCTTCACAAGTTTCATTGGAAATAGTATTACACATGGTGGTATTAACTTCGTCAAGAATAGAGCAACCCTGGGACTCCTCTTGGGATATTATTTTAATTTGTCCATCTGAATTCCCCTTTTTAATTAGTTGGTGCGATTGATCTTGCAACTCCTACAAAAGTAAATTTTGAAACCAGACCATTATTGTAATAATTGAAACCATAAAAGTTTCAACTTACCGATTCTGCATTAATCTTGTTAACCAGCTGCATTATTCGATTAGTCCTATTCATTTTTCTTCGTAATAACTTACTTATATTATCATAAACTATCACTAAATAACTCAATGCAATGAATACTGACAGCTATGACAAGGCAAAAGTGTGGTTAACTACATTTCACTAACAAATGACATGCGCACGCTATACCCTTTCCATGTGCTATAACAAAAAATGTGAAATTACTTTGGCAGGAAGAAGGCCATATCGTTGATATGGCCATATTCCTGCCTGGTCGCTTGAAAAATTGCGAAGCTAAAACAAGGACACAAACTTCTACAAGGCCAACAAAATTTTGTTACCTTTGTGGCGCTGTTCTTGCTTGAAAAGCAAGCAAAATTAAATAATTCTACTCAAAAAAAAGGAAAACAAATTTTTCGGACTTGTGGCCCTATTCTCGCTTGAGGGCGATATTTTAGCTCTGATGTTATTTTGAATATTGTTAACTAAGTTTTCTATTGCTATTTCAATACTTGATATAAAATCATTAATAGGTAATTTATCTTTAGGATTATAAATATTAAAATTTGGTCCTAGTTGTAAAACATCTTTGATGTCGCTGGGAATGTCTTTATCACTTAAGTTTTCAATTCAATTATTATTCATATCCACTATTAAGTTATTTGTTTTAGAGAGTTCAGACATTTTTGAATTATTATCTTTCAATCTTTTAATTTTGTTATTGTGTTTAATTTGTAATTTATGTTTGAAATTATTGATTTTATTAATTTTTATAGATAAAAAATTATTAACTTTTTTCTTATCAACATTTTTTGAGTCAATAAATTTGTGAATATTCATTAATTTTTGTTTCTTATAATTTAACTGAACATATGCATCATCCATCAATGTGGCTATAATTTTTTTATTAAAATCATTTTTAAGTTTTTGAAATTTTTGTTCATTAATGAAGTTATTAAATGTAATATTACTATAATTCTTTTGTAAAAATTTAGGTGTCAATTGCATTTTCTTACAGTTTTTGAGAAAATTAATTCTTTCACTCACCTTTACAATTTCATAACTGAGTTTATTTAATTTGTTGAAAGTTTCTGCCATGTGTGGTCCTTGGGAATCCATTTTGTTGGTCCAAATGATAGTTTATTCATCCATATAAAGTTAAAAAGTGTTGATAGTAAAAACTTCTCTATGTGTTGTTCCAGGTGTTTTAATTTTCGTTGTATCGACGACGGTAGATAATATTATTGCAAAACCATCATGTTTAAAATTTTTAATAAATTATATAATGAAAATTCTAGTTTTAAACATTATAAACCAGAAATCCATAAAATAAATGAAAGGTAGAATCAATACATACATTTTAAAAAATTTATTAACGTTTCGCTAAATAAAACGAAAAATCATACATTTATTATTATTATCTGAAAAAAAACATAAGTTCGTGAAAGAATCATTTCTTTCTTTATTGCTGCTGATTCTTTCACGAACATATGTTTTTAATTTTTAAAATGTATGTATAATTGTTTATTGGTGCTCTTTTAAAATGTTTTCACATTCTACAAAATTAATTGCAACTAAAAAATAAAGTAGTGTGATATTTTTGGCTGAATTATTAAATAGTAATTATAAATAGATAATTAACAGCCGTGATATTTAAAAATTTATATTATAAAAGAGAATATTCGATTGCTTCTGTCTGCAGAACTGCTTTCTTTGGAACCCATGAGCCGCCACAGAAATAGGGAGATTTGTGTGTATATAATTAGGTTTAATTAGTATTGTACATTTCATTGTAATAAAACCTATATAAAAATAATGTGTATAATTTAGTTAAGTCGAATAACTTAATGAAGATGAACTAATGGTAAAAAGTAGGTACTACTTTATTAACAATCTTTAAGAATATTGCCAATTAACGTTGAAAATCTAGCAGACGGTAAACTATAGAACTGTTCACGAACACAAACTTCCAATATGATCAAAACTAAAAGTTGGCCGATATGATCAAAACTACTTTTGGCCGATATGATCAAAAATGAAAGTGGCCGATATGATTAAGTAATGGGCGTTCTGAACAAGTATAAGGCGTCGGTCGTCCTTCCGTAAAAGTTATGATTCGGCTACTATCGGCGTTTCTTACGTTTAACGTCGTCGTTGGCCGATATGATCAAGTTGGCCGATATGATTAAAACTAAAAGTGGCCGATATGAACAAGTTGGCCGATATGAACAAGTTGGCCGATATGAACATGAAGTGATGTTGGCCGATCTGAACATGTTGGCCGTTGTGATCACGTAAAATTGTCCGATATGAACAAAATCTGCTTTTGACCGATATGAACATTGGCCGATATGAACAGGCTACTATCGGCGTTTCTTACGTTTAACGTCGTCGTTGGCCGATATGATCAAGTTGGCCGATATGATCAAAACTAAAAGTGGCCGATATGAACAAGTTGGCCGATATGAACATGAAGTGATGTTGGCCAATCTGAACATGTTGGCCGTTATGATCACGTAAAATTGTCCGATATGAACAAAATCTGCTTTTGGCCGATATGAACATTGGCCGATATGAATATGACCCGTTTCCAGTATAAGTATTCATTTATATTTGATTTTGGATGTTTGAAAGGTGTGACGTTTAAAACCGGACACGTTAAAGGCAAAGACGTTTCAACACAGGAAAGCTTATAAAAAGGGTATTAATAAAAATTTGGCTATTCAAACTGCTTTCAGTTATGTAACGCGTAGGTATTCATTTCTGTAAAATATAGGATGTTACTATCTTATGGAAACTGTGTTTATTATATAGAATTTACCAAAAACGCGTAAAAATAGAACCTGAAATAAAACATTATATTTAAAACACGTAGCATGCTAGCTAAAGCACAGCAGATACCATTTTTGTGAATGATTATCGGTTTATATTACACAGCTAACTACGATAAGTTATTACATTTATATAATTTCTATTAAAAGCAAGTAAAGTGAATTAAATAATATCTAACTACGTGGGTTAACCGCATAAAATGAATGGTTATATTAATATTACTGTCCGTATTTTCTGCCTATTGCTTCTTATTTATTATTGTAGACAGAGTTTAAAATATTTTTAAACCTATTTATCAAAAAAAATTCTCTTACTTACATAAACACATTTTTTTAGAAGAAATTCTGATCTGGTCTCGTAAATGTCTGAATTCCTATACATTCATTGGCATATATGAAACTTAACTTAAGAATATAAAAGAATGTGTGCAAATAATAAAAGTATAGCAAAGATGATACACGTAAATTTTCTTCTTAGTCAAAATATAACCATTCATGTGCTTGACTTTTATTTACTCGAAATACTTCCTTTAATTGATATTTTTAATTTTTTGCAATATCTTGTACCATAACTTATCCCTAGAGATAAACATGGATCATTTAAAATTGTCTATTTAAATATAGATAGATAAAGATAAACAAAAGTCATGGAAAATCGGTTTTTGAAGATATACCAAATAGAGAAGAATAACAGGGGTTCAGAAACAACAGGTTCATTGTAGACGCCATATTTAAATTAAAACATATTGCGAAATGCTGCACACCAGCTTCATAGATTTGACGAAAGCTTGAGACCACGTGAGATTGAGACGCAATAAAGATTTTAAAAGAAAAAGGATTCGTAGTAAAACTAATTCTAATATGGTTAATAAGAACACAGGAAGGTAAAATCTAACAATGAATTAAGTGAAAAAGTTCGTCTTACACTGGGACTCCGACAGGAGGACAACCTAAAGTCATTAATATGTAATATAATAATGGAAAAATCATTGCCAAGGTAAAAGCAATGGGAAAATTATAAAAATAGGATGTGGTGTTACGCCGCTGACGCTGTTACATTGTCAGAGATCGAAGACGATATGTTGTAGATATGTGTATACTGGAAACATTTAAAACAGCAGTAGAGAATTACAATAGATTGAATATAACATAGAAAAAGCAGAGTGCCTTGCTGCAGCAGGGAAGCCGCTGCTGTGCAGTCTTGTTACCCTACGGACCGATAAGCTTACTATCAACAATCTCCAAGCTTCTAGAGAAAGTAATCCAAGCAAGATTGCAATTAAAAAATCCCGTTCTTATATTGGTACTTATCGTCGTAGGACAGTTGAAATCTTTAATCTTCAAATATTTGTTCATCGCAATATCAAACAATTTCTTGCTTTCATAACGAAACTTCCACAGCTTTTCTTTGTAACTTCCGTCATCCATTCTGCTTCTATACGGTTTTAACGAAAAATTAATAATGCAGAGATTCAATACCAATTCACAATAGGTAATTTTGTATTTTTTCATGAACTTTGGAAATTTTATTTTTATAAATGAGTCAAAAAATGTACTGTTTTCTTTTGCTTTCCTTTATTCAGTAGTCTCAAGAGGTAAATAAAAAAATAAAATAAAAATAAAAAATAATTATAAGCAATAAATTTGACTGTATTACAATTTTACGATTTTTTCAAGACTACAAATTTAGGAAAATTAAAAAATTCAGTAGCGTTGGGGCAGCATTTATATTAAAAATACCGAAAAGTATGCATTACATTTTTGATTCATATCCTGGCGGAGCATCGATCCCACGCCGCAATCGAAATTCGAAAAAAAAGTTTCCTCTCTATTATCCATGTTTGTCTTATGTCTTATGTCTACTTATTAGTAAGATTCCTAATAGTCTCCTTTCTATTGATCTTCTATGTACTTTCAGTTTGTTAATTGAACGTTTATCTAAAATCCACGTCTCAGTTATATACGTCGTGACAGGATTTTTATATCCTTAATAAGTTTCAATTTCCCGTATGCTCTACATCCTATATTAGTCAGAAATTTATTTTTGTAGCTTGGTTTTGTTTGCCTATTTTTATAGTCTGTCTTTTTTAAGTATCTACTTTTTCTATTGTATTGCTTTTTATCGTTTATTTGTTACGGAGCGTGTTTTCGTTCGTCATGTACTTATTTCTTTTCCCATTTCTAGTTCTTTAAATACGTCTTTCTTAAAATTAATGTGAACAGTCGTGGGGTTATGTCACTTTGTCTTACTCCTCCGTTCTTATAGATCTTATGGACTGACTTGTAATGTTGCCTCGTTACAGATTTTTTGTAATATTAAGTGTACCTTTGATCTATATGAGCGTTTCTCATTCCGCAGATAATTGCCCCTTTTCCACCGTGACAAAGCCTTCATTCCTTGTATATTGAAGTTGCTGACTTTCCTATTAAAATTCTTACTGAGCGCAGATGCTCTAACGTGCTATACTTTTTCCTAAATACCGCTTGATTCTTCATGTTAATATTAACCACTCAAAAATGAATAGGTATTTATAATATAACGCATAGGTACATGTTTGTATTTGATGGCTAATGGTTAGTGCTCTCAAACGAGTCTAGAAGCGGAATCGGTTCTTTAGATTTAAGAGTCGGTTCTGCAGCTACTAATGGTGGTCTATTATTGATAATTAGATCATGCGGCAATGTTTGATGTTAAAAAACAGAAAACAGTCGAATCCAATTGCAATGGTTCAACCGTATTAGTGTCAAGTCGAGTTTGTGTGTTTGATTGAATAATCTTTCCTGTCTTCTTAAGATTTTTTTTGTTCATTGTTTATTTATTCGTGTGTTACATTTGTGTTATTAATAATAAACAACAATACAAAGAAACCATTTAACAATAAATTAACGAAATTTAGACGTTGCTATGCATCAAAGAGGAGATCGCCAGATCGACATTACTGATATGTTAGGTACGCGCAAAGCGTAATTTCACATGCCCTTTCGCACCTTAGAGAAACAGGTACGACTGCAAGAAGGCCTGGAAGTGGATCTTTTCGCATCACAACACCTCGTGAGGATCTGCTTTAGGTAAAGAGATCATTATGGACCATGTTCGGAAACGTCGTACCGCTGTTAGACGGGCTCGGATTGTTTTAGAGATGCTTCGAGATGAGGACATAAACCATCTTGCTTTTCCTCCGCTATCCCCAGACCTCAACCCCATCGAGCATGCATGGGATCTTTTGCAGAGAGAGCTTGATCTTCATTATCCAAAGCCTACTACCTTGCAACATCTGAGGGATGTACTGCTAGAGGACGTACCACGTGGTATTAGAATTTAATAAATTTAAGTTAAGTGAAAGGATACAATAACAATTTTCATTATAATGTTGTTAAATTTCTTCTTTAAACGTACCTTTGTGGCAATTTTCATGTTCATTACTAAAAAGCCGTTACATTTTGTTGTTTTAGTAGCTTTTTATTATAAATGCTATTGGTGTTAAGTGTCTTATACTGCAGTATCCTTATTTATTTTTGAGTAGTTTAATTTAAATTTACAATTCAATCTGTCGGTTATAATTCTCATAAGCAGCTTGTATTATTCCGATAGCATAATAACTGGACCATAATTCTCTAGATTTACAGGGTTTCCTTTTGTTAAAGGACCACGACCACACTTTCTCGTTCATTTAGGATTTCTGCACTGGTTAAAAAGTTTTCTCAATGAAATATAGTCACTCTTTCTCTATTTTGACATTTTTCCAGCTAAAAATCTTCCAGTTTCCTCTAGCTCACTGCGTCTTTATATACTTTCCGTTACATTGATGGCCTTCCCTTTCTTCTCTTTTCTCTAGGGAACTAGTGAACTATTTTTTGGCCATCTATTTTGTTGTGGAACGTCAAGTGATTCTTGCTCCCAAATTCTGAGGCATATTTTTGCTGGCTATAACTACGACGGCTTGATTAATTCCTCTTTATTTGCAACCGACGTCGGATATCTATACCTTTGAGAAACTCGCAAAGAAAGTTTCTTAGTGAATATAATACTAGCGATCCGGCAGGCCAGGCGGTGTGTCCTCCACGACCAATCACTTTTCTTTGATAACCTTCATTAAATCATTCTCTTGTCCTGCCTCCCCTATTTGCTGGCCTTGTAATTAACCACTTTCAGCCTGGTTGTTCCTTCTCTGTTTGATGTCTATGGAAGGTGGTTTGTATACGCGTTAGCTATATGAAAATCGTTGTGTTAATAGTAAATTTCATTTTAACACTAAATTTAATAAACTTCGTAGTTTCCGGTTTCCAATTTTCTTGTCATATAGTTTTAGTGAAATAGTTGCTAAATGGCATTATTTATTTACAACTTGAAATATATTGGATGTGATTTTAAATTGATTTAGCATTTGTTACCTAAGTGTTGTGGATATTTTCAGCTCCACCTTTTAAGGTTTTAAGGTTCTAGGTGAAAATGTCGAAACAGAAATCTTGAATTAAAAATACCGAAAGACAAAATCTCGGAAACAAAAATCTCGAATCACTAAAATTTCAAATTGTAAAACATTATAATTTTCACTGATATGCATAATAGAAAATTATGTGGTTTTTGTTATTGCCTACTTACAGAAAATTTTCTTGAGAATTAAGTAGACTATCGGACTACCCTACAAACTGTTGTTTATAATATTTTGGTAATTTTGTAAACATGAAACACCTTATTAGAACTGTTTAAATACTTCTTTATTGATAATTATGCGTTCTGGCGCAAGAGCCAAAACACAACTACTATTTTGTATCTTAATGGAAAATTTATTGATTTGTGGACAATTCCTCAATCCTCTTACAAATAGTATTTCAATTTTGATTATTTGTATAATTAATACATACAAATTGATATATGGAAACAACAGCATGACTTTGTGTTTTTGAAAACGAATATTTATTTCAGCATTTTTCACTACAATTCGAGAACCTTGTAGTTCGATATTTTTGTCATTCGAGATTTCTGTTTTTGAGATTTTAACTTCAAGATTTTTGAATTGAAATTTTTGTTTCGGGGTTTTCACCGGATACCACTTTTTGAAATCATCACCTAATGAATTAAATTGGTGCTTCTAGTGCTTGTGCCATTTGATTCCTGATTAAGTCAGAATCAATCGGTACAGTCTAAGATTTCAATTTCAAGCAGCTGTAGAACGAATATTAGGTGCATATTACAATTCTTAAAATGGTTGCCTATTTGTCGTTTTAATTATTTATACACTTCTACTTATATTTCTAATTTCGTATTTTCCAATTAATATTTAACAAATACTTAACTGCATTACAGGTTATATTTCTGGCCTGTGAAAGTTTGTGTTACTCTATCCATTTTATCAGGTTTTTCGTCAACTACATACAATTATTCTAATCAACATTTAACTTTATTCTTTTCTTGTTAATCAGTAGTGATAAATTTTAATATTTGCTGTTATTGTTGAATTGATGTATTTAAAAAGTTCTGATTTGTGAGACGATAATATTAAAATATTAAAACTTGATATAGTATCCACCAAAAATGTAAAAACCCAACACTGCCCCAAAAGAGAAGTACTATTAATTTTTATTTTAGGGTAACATGTAATAGGAAAGTGTTACTTAGGCGTTACAACCTCCATCCATTTGGTACCACATATCCTTTCTAATCGCCAAAACCACATTCTCTAACAAACCAGGTAAACCGATAATTAAATCATCGGGGGATAGCTTAACTAATATGAAAGAATAATTGTACCTATTAATCGATTTTCAATTATTCCAGCCCGAACATTAATGCTAACACGTACTTGATTCCGAATGTTTTGTATGAGGATTCTCTTGAATGCATATTATCATAGATTAAAGCAACCGTTCCTTAATCTATGATATTATAAGTATTGAAACACCATCTCGAATAAATATATCCTCGCCTGTTCGTTAAACATTACTTAAGAGGTGATGAACAATCATTGGAAATGCTCTACACGTATTGGGAAATCTTCCGATAATAGTCTTTGCACCATTTGTAGATGATAAGAATATAAACCATTTTTTTAATCTATCCTGACCTATGCAATTGCGGTGTTCTTACACCTCATGGATGACCACGATTTTCGCATCCTCACACAACCTTAACATGAGAAGAATGTCTTCCATTAAGATATGGCTTGAGATAGAGGCGTACCGCCGTATTGTGAAGAGCGGCCGAAAAACAAATAAATTAGGGCACACCGTAGGCGTGAAAAATATGTCGTCAACCCATGGTTATATAGTGTGTTTTCTGAGGCTAATGTAGGTCCACGTTGAATAATTGTGAGTGCAAAGGCATTTCTTAAAATTGTGGCGGGTTGTTTATTTCTTCGCACATTGCTCTAAAGTAAACCGTGAACGCACAATTTAAAAAAGATTCTTATCTAAGTATCAGTGATGTGCATTTTGCTGTCAATCGATAATACGTACGACGTGTTGCCCGCATTCTTCCCTCATGTTGTTCAAAATTTCGTAAAAGTCTTATATATATATTTATATATACGGTATTATACAGCTAGTCGCCGCCTTCCCGTGCCAATTCGCCACACACCTCTATCAGCCGCATCTTCGGCAGTTAATCCTCGTGACTCCATTGCTGCTCGTATTCCTTCGTTCCACGACCGTCTGGGTCTTCGTTTTTTTCTTTTTCCCGGTGGCGTCCATCTGAAAATTCGTGAGGGCCATCTGCTGTCTTCCATTCTCATTAGGTGTCCGAACCATTTCAGGCTTCTTAGTTCGATTCTGTCTATTACGGTTTCTTGTGCCTTCATTTTACTTCTTATTTCTCCGTTAGTGATATGTTCCCTTCTGGATATTCCCGCACTTCTTCTTAAATAATCCATTTCCACGGTGTTTAGCTTCCTCCTGTGTTCTGCATTTAATGTCCATATTTCAGATCCATAACACAGTACCGACTCTACCAATGCTTTTCCAATGTGTTTCTCCGTATTATTGTTAATATGTTTGTCCCACCAGACCGAGTTTAAACATACTATTATTCGCTTACTTTGCTCTATTCTGCTTTTAATTTCCGCAGATCCAAATCCATCTGTAGTTATAGTGACACCTAGATATTTATATTTGTCAACTTGTTTAATTTCGGTATCATCATTTATTAGTATTGTGAATTTTGCTTCGGAGTTTGTCACTAAGTACTCTGTTTTATTAATATTTACTTTTAGGCCCCATTCTTCATATGTTCTTCATAAATTCAAAGTCGTAGGCATCTTGGGCCATTACAATTTGGTCGTCTGCGAAGTTTAGCGTATATAGACATTGGTCGTTAATTGGAATTCCCATTCCACGAATTCTCCTTTTCCAATCTTCCAACGCACATTCTATGTACAAGTTGAAAAGAAGGGGGGATAAACTGCAGCCCTGAAGCAGTCCTTTAGATGTTGCAATTGGGTTGGATAGATATTCATTTTTTTTTAACAAATGTCTTGTTCCCTCTGTAAATTTCTTTAATAATGTTTATTAGATGTTGGTCAATATTAAGTTTTACTAGGGCCGCCCACAATCTTGCCCTTGGGATGGAGTCGTACGCCTTCTCTAAATCTATGAAGGCTAGGTGAGTCTCTTCACCTCTATCCCGTCTTTTTTCAGTCAGCTGTTGTATTATGAATAAATTATCGACACATCCTCGTCCCGTTACAAATCCACTCTGTTCTTCACTAATTTTATCTTCGGCACTTTCTTTCAATTTTTTGTTTATTATTTTTCCGAATAGTCTGCTTATGGTGCAGTTGATACTTAATCCCCTATAGTTATTTTTGTCTTTTCGCTCTCCTTTCTTGTATATTGATATCATATAAGACGTTTTCCACTGTTCTGGTATGACGCTTTGTTCGATACAGTTGTTAACTAGGTGGCATAGTCTTTCTCTTAGTGCCTGCCCGCCATACTTTATCAATTCTGTATAAGTGTTGCCGGGTCCCGGAGTTCTACCATTTTTCATAGTTTTAATTACTTTATGTAATTCGTCTTCTGCTATTACAATGGTATTGTTATGAGTTCTGTTCCTACTGTTTACTTCCGTTGCCTGGTATTGTGCCCTATCTTCAGTTAGCAATTTCTTATAGTGTATTGTCCAGTCTTCCATGTTTATCTGACTCGCTACTCTTGTGTTATTGTTAGTTTTCATACCCTTCAAGCATCTCCAGACCTCAGTTGATCTTGATCCTCCAATTAGACTCTCAATCTCTATGCACTTTCTTTCCCAGATTAGATTTTTCTCTTCTTTAATTTTATTTTTAACATCTTTATTTAGTTCTTTATATGTGTGCCACTTTTCTCTTGTTTGGTTCACTAACTAGTTTTGGTATGCTTGCTTTTTACGTTTAACAGCTTCTTCTATTTGGTCATTCCACCAGATTTGGTTCCGTCGTTTTTTACTGATAGTTTCACCCAAAGCTTCTCTAGCAGCTTGGTGTATAGCTTCTCTTATATTTTTATGGTCGTTCTCTACATCTTCCTCTGCAGCTGTCCTACTTAGCAGTTTGGTCAGTCTTCTCGGATATAAGTCTTTGATGCTTTCGTCTTGTAACAAGTGTAAATTGTATTTTACTGTCTCTTCCTTTGTAGCGGTTCCGTCATTTGAGTTTGCCTTTTCCTTCCTTTTTGCACTACCGTCGATATATTGTAGTAAAACTTCACTGATTAGTAGATAATGATCGCTACTGCAGTTGGCTCCTCGTTTGACCCTTGCGTCAAGAACTTTAAACTGTGGGTTCTGTCTAGTTATTATATAATCTAGGATGGATTTCTGATTTAGGGATGGTTTCTCCCACGTATATGGGTGGATTTCTTTGTGGTTATAGAAGGAGTTTGTGGTTTTCAGTTCGTGTTGCTTGCATGTGTTTATTAGTCTTCCTCCATTATCATTGACCCTTATTTCGCCATATTGTCCCAAAATGATGAAGTTCATCATTTTGTCTCGATCGTACTCTGGAATTTACATCGCCTGCCAGAATCAAATGTTGATGTATCTTAATTCCTACAAGTATATCATCCAACCTATCATAAAAAGTATTTTTAACGTCATCATTAGCATCATCCGTAGGGGCGTAAACAGCTACAATCACTAATTCGATGTTGCGGATTTTCACGATTATCTTTCTGTTATAAATTGTATATCTTGAATAAGTTTGTTATAGTTGTTTAATAAGCACCGATACTCCAGCTTTTGCTCTATCTGACTTCGGGACACCCGGCCATATGTGTATATAGTCGTCAATCATCGCACTACCCTGTCCTTTCTTTTTCGTCTCCGTAATGCACACGATATCCATATTTAGTTGCTTTATTTCAAATGTTACTTTTTTGACTTTATTTGTCACCCCTCTCACGTTCCAGGTTCCAATTTTCAAAATCCTTTTCCGTTGCTTGATTCGTCTTCTGTCTAGACCGTCCAAATTCCGAGGCTGGGCTTTTGGCTTTTTAACAAAATATTGTTTTACGGGTGACGGGGAGGTGGCCCGTCGCCCCAACCCTCCTCCTTTAACCGGGCTTGGGACCGGCAACATCAACCACTAAGTTACTCTTTCCACCTAGCGGATTCAGCGGGCGGAGTTAAATGTCGTAAAAGTCTTAACTCTTATAAAAACCATTTCCAAATTTTATCACCAATTTAGAAGATATAAATTTTCTCAATACTAATTATGATAGATCTATCCTGTAGCTACTTACTGACGCAAAGAATTTTTTATTTTTTCAATTTCGTGATTTTAACAGCATCTATTTGCTGAAAACACGTGTAATCTCTTTTATCCATAATATAATCGATACTGAAAGATCCCAAAATTCCTTCGTGTCAGTAGATGGGTAAAACATCGAAGAATTATAAAAATATTGAGCATGTTTCCATCTGCGGGCTTGGTCTCAAGAATATAGAGACAAGTTTGGCCTAAATGCAAGAAATTTGCAAGTGTAGAAGCCAGCCTTACGGTACGGTCTATCTATTGCGTTGCATTGCAGTTTCTTACTGCATCCAACGTAACTACTTCGATTTGTATTTATTTAAACAATGTAGAGTTTACTAAAATACCTAGAATAGCATACAAACAGCTGTAATGTGTGTACCCTACCTACCTGTTACAAGATAAAGTAATCACCCTGTGTATACCTTATAACTGTATTTATGTCCACAGTTGTCTGCATTCTCTCCATTTACATCATTTGACTTTCTTGTATAAATGTCTGTTTCTGGTAAGCAGTGGTTTGAAGGTTCACGATACTGAATCATTTTTTTAATATATACTTGGACAGCTAAAGCTGTCTTCTATGTCTGAAATGCCGGGTTCGAAACTATTTGAATTTATTAAAACCAGTATACGACGTAAATACAAACAAATGTAGGTGTAAATATACTAAATGTTTTCCAGGTTATTCATGATTTCACAAGGGCCCTTCCTGTTTTAACTTTTCTTGTTATGGGTACCTATTTTTCCAAGACAGATTATGTGGTATTCGCCTAGCTCTAAAACATCCTGGACCTTCTTCCGTTTTAACTGTCTGGTTCTATAAATGCGCCTGTGCCATACGTATGTTGATATAATTCAATTTCAAAATGCTTCTTATGAATGGTATTACTAACAATGTCTCGCCTGTAGTATTTTTTCATTACAATGCTTTTTATAATTTTAAGGAACAGCTCATTCCCTACACGATTTCAGCAGTTCGGAATTTTCCTTTAGTTATTCTTTAATAGATTTTCCACACACACACAAACAACAAAAGGCTTCTTCTTACTATGGGAATTTTGCACTTTACTTTTGTATTGGTAGGGAGTGTTGCACTAGAAAAACTTGGCAGTGAATGCTGGCGATACGGGCGCTTCTTGTGTAGTCCACCTTTCTGTTACAACTTACGAATTTCTTCTTCAACTTCTTTCAGGAACTTTTTTATTTCGTTTTATTGTTTTCATTCGCTAACTCTCCTTGTCGAATCAATTTTTTTTGGATTCGTGGTATTTCTTGAACACCGTACATAAGAGGTTTATTTTTCCGCAAATATTCTATCGATCACTTCACCACAGCAACGCGAGTTCTGTAATTTTTACTGATGTTTCCAATTGTGTTTGTACGCGTCGCTTCTCTTTCAGTGCGATCGTTTGTTCCGGAGTTAGGCGGCGAAATAAAGGTGTTCTTTGTATTTTCAGGTTTCAGACAACTACAATACATTTATAACATTTTCCAAGTTGTATTTTATTTACAGTTTTAATGAAAATTCCGAATCTAAGCAGTTTCGGCAGGATGGTATTAACCACTGATTTTAACCGGTTTAATCCGCCCTGGGCAAAATTAGTTTAGAGTAGATGCTCTCTTAAAAGATTCTAAACAATATTTTAACAATCTGTAATAAAATCTTCCAACTAGAAAACTGGTAAAAGTTCTAAAAACCTTTAGGTAGCATAAAATATAGAATACGCAAAATTTGGTCGAGGATAAAAAGAATGGTGTTATTATTGGTATGGTCTACCATGGTCAGGTAGACCCACCTCTTTTTTCAATAATCGAAGTCAATTCGTACCTTGTAAATATCTTGTTGAAGTTATTTGCGAAGCAATAAAATATTCCTTCGTTTTAGTAAAAAATATTTGCTTTCTGATGCTGACGTTGGTAATTATCTAGTAACGGTTTCTATTTTAATGATTTGTTTCTGATCGAGTGTTATCCAAAAATAGCAACGCTATTAGTTTATTAGCGTTATAACATACTCCTAGTTCTTATACATTATAAAGTTTTTTAGCCACAATTTCTATACGTGTAGTAATGTAGTACGAAATTATATTAACTTTTTTTTTGTTTACTGTGTCACTTCCATGTGTCAGAAATTTAGCCTGTGCTTAAAGAATGAACAATATTTTGTGATATATTAAAAGCCAAACAATTAACACTCGCAATACCATAATATTTCTTTAACTTTGTTTACCATAACTGGGTCAAAGTTGACCCAAAGTTATTTTCATGTAAAATAGGAAGTTTTTGTTTCAGTATTTGTTTTTTATGAAGTACATTGACTACTATAGAGTATTTTGAAACATTTTATTAAATTATTACCATTATA
>JABXWE010018866.1:0-31461 GCA_014611495.1 Limonius californicus
TATGTAGTACAGTCACAGAATTATTTTGATTAACCAAACTTGACCGTAAGAGACACTTAACCTACCACTGAAATCTTATATTAGCTCTAACTTTGTTATTAGTAGAACATTTTAAAATTTTATGTTCTTTTCTGAAAGAGAATTAAAAAGTACAAAAATAAGGTACTCTTAGTTCATACGCGTAAATGCAACCGTTTGCCTCAAAATCCGTGTCCCAAGTTTTGGGTTGTCACTATGACATGCAATTATCAGGTAGCCATGATCACAAAAACAATGGGTAGTGCTTGTGACCTACAGTAAAGAACAATGCTAAGTCAATTAAATACTTTGGTGTTATAGAAATTGTATTTTTAATTTCTGTTTTGTGTTAACGAAAATTCCTCTACATTCGTTATGTCGACGCATTATCGTAAACAAAACAGAAATTAAAAATACTATTTCTATAACACCAAAGTATTTAATAGACTTAGCATTGTTCTTCACTGTAGGTCACAAGCACTACCCATTGTTTTTGCGATCATGGATACCTGATAATTGCATGTCATAGTGACTACCCAAAACTTGGGACAATGATTTTGAGGCAAACGGTTGCATTTCCGCGTATGAACTAAGAGTACCTTATTTTTGTACTTTTTAATTCTCTTTCAGAGCATAACATAAAATTTTAAAATGTTCTACTAATAACAAAGTTAGAGCTAATATAAGATTTCAGTGGTAGGTTAAGTGCCTCTTACAGTCAAGTCTGGTTAATAAAAATAATTCTGTGACTGTACTACATAATTATAAATATGTGTACCAAATTTCAAAGAAATATCTTTCGATTTGTGGAAATTACAGTAAAAATAAAAAATAATAAATTGAACTTTAAGGCCCTATAACTTCTTAACGAAGGACTTTCTGCCTAAGGTATATTAGGTTTAATCGGTTTATTTTTACCTAAAGAATCTATGACTAAACGCTGGCCCATTCTTTCTGAGACACCCTGTATATATTGTCTCCTGTTTGTCTATTCTACCTGAAGGCTGCCTGTTCTTCTTCTAATATTGGTTCTATATGGTTCCTTAGTCTTTTCTCTAAGATTTTTGTGTAGATTTTTAAAGCTAGTTTGGGCTGAACATATTGGCCTGTAATTTTCGCAATGCGATTGCAGTCCTTTCTTGTAAATTGGTACTATTAGGTTGTTTTCCCAATCCCTCGGTATTCTCTGCTCTTCCCATACTTGTCTGCAGATTTTCCAAAACCATTCTGTTCCTCTTTGGCCCATCCATTTTAGCATCTCTGGGGATAGGTCATCCTCCCCGCTGGCTTTACCTATTTTTATTTTTTGGATAGCGTCTTCTACTTCTGCCCTCTTGATTGTTTGTTCCACATTTATTTGTTGTATTATGTTTTCTTCCCGGGTCTACTGTCGTGTTGTACATATTTTCATAGTAATTTTTCCATGTTTCTAGGATTTCCTTTGTATCGGTTTGCATTTGTCCCTGGTTATTTTTTATTGCTCTTCTGTCCTTCGTTTTATCTCCTCTTAATCTCTTTATTCTCGTCCAGAACTCTCTGGTATTCATTTTATGTAGCTCTGTTATCTCTTCTCCCATCTTCCTCCAGGAATTCCTTTTTTCTACCTTAATTGTTTCTTTCATTACGTTTCTTCTTCTTTTGTATTCTTCCTTATCTGCCATTTCTTTTGTTTGGATATATCTTTTCCATGCTGTCTTCTTTTCCTTTGCCATTCTTCTTATTTTTTCTGTCCACCAGCTTGTCATTTTCGTATGTTTGTTATGTTTTCTTGTCCCACATGTCTTTCCGCTGCTTTCTTCAGTGTTTCGTTGAAGGTTGTCCATCTTTCCTCTATTGTCCATGCAGCTTGGAGGTTTTCCTTTCTTTGTAGTTCTTCGTCTATATCTTTCCGGTATTTTTCTCTTCTTTCTGCATTTTTGAGTTTGTTTATAGCCAGCTTACTATAGTTTCTTCCTTCTTGATTATTGGTTAGTCTGGTGTGGTAATTTGTTGTTACTAACCTGTGTTGCGTGCCGATTTCCGCTTCTTTCTTTGTTTCCGTTATTTGTATCTTCTCTGCTAAGTCTTGTGTATACGTTATGTAGTCTATTATACTTTTGGCTCCACGTTCTTCTGCTACAAAAGTATATTTGTCCGCTAAGGGTTGATTCCATAACGTGTTTTGTATTAAAAGTTCATTTCCTACACAAAAATCGATCATTTTTAACCCATTTCTATTTTGTGTGTTTTCTCGGTAGCATCCCATACATCCCATTCCTCTATTTTGATCTTTTCCAACCCTACTGTTCCAGTCCCCCATTATTATTGTTTTCTGATTCTCTTTTTTCATTTCATCTTGCAGTTGTTGTAGGTTCGAGTAAAAGTCTGCCATTTCCTCCTCAGTTGTTCCTTCTACGGGTGCATAGATCTGGATAATGTTTACTGTTTCTTCAAGTTTTATAGTTATTGCTACTATTCGAGAATTTATGGTCCTGACCTCACTTATTCTTTTGTTTATTTCCTCAGTTGTTATTATGCCTACGCCTTCCTTCGCTCTTTGTTCCGGTGCCACTCCTGAGTAATGTAGTGTATAGTTATTTGTTAATCGTGTGCTTCCCTTACCTTTCTTCTTTGTTTCGCTAATCCCAAGTATTTGTATATTGTTTTTGTCCATTTCTTCCGTTAGTTCTATTTCTTTCCCTGATAGTGTTCCTATGTTCCAAATTCCTATCCCTATCCTTTCATTTTGCGTTTCTTTTCCTTTATTATTACTTGTACTATTTTTATTCGTGTCCTTTTTCATGCCTTGTTATTCTAATCAAAAAATATATATGTGATTCTACGACAGTTGTTTTTTTTTGAATGAACTACCATACGAATCTTGTAGTGTTTAGAAGGTTTAACATTTTTTACACACATTCCTGTGTGGAATTCAATTAACAGTAAACCAAAAACTTTTCATGTTGAAGCAATCGGCTTTACTTTTCTTATGAAGTATTCAACTTGGTTAAATTTCTGTACGTGTAGTTGGTAATCTTTGGCCTCTGGAAGTTCTTATTTGCTTAGGTTTTGTTGAAGGGTCGATAAGTTAAACTAACCGGACTCAATTGTTGACGTGGATGGTGTTGATTTAGTTTCGTATAGAATTAAGTACACCATTAACCATATCCAGTGGCGTTTAACACTCGATCCAAAACAAAAACAAACCCTAATTGTCGAGCAAACACCATCAATCAAATCTATGCGCTGCAAGAAATATCCTCGAGATTGATTTAAAAGACGGAGGAATTTCCGCGTTATTTTATTAATCGCGCTGCGCGCAGGACAAAAAAATGATAGATAGCGCCACATTCAAACATAATTATCCTAAAAACAACAGCAAAGTGTAAAGCGCTTTTGTTCTTCCTATCTCTTTGTTTTAATAATTTAAATAAGTGTGCGCTCGCCGTCCCTATTCGTTTCGGGGACATCGCGACTTTATAATAAAGGACCGAAGGAGCATCCACGCATGTGGAGGCATTTTTCATTCAGGCCAGCAGCGAAACCAGTCCGTTCTTTCAAGCCTTCCATTCGGTTCATTCATATTTTAAAAACCCCCGCACGTCATCCGGCAAAAAACGTAATTTACGGGCATACACTGTCTAAAGCAGATTTCCTGTTTATGAGACAGGCCTGCCAACTTTAGATTGAAATTCTCGGGTTCGGTTTGACACCCTAAACCGTGGATTTCAACACTTTTCTGATACATATATCATTTTTTCCGCGCTGTGTCGGTGCATCCGATGCAAGGACTTGTTGCCCGCTCGCAAATTTACGACCAAAAAGCAACGTTGTTGTATTTCATTTCTCGACGCTTGATGGAAATTCAGAATTTGTTCGTACGTAGGTATTTTCATTTCGAGCCGCGCACCTCACGAAAATACAAACCGTGTGCCTGCGGGCTTAAATAATTCCCTGTTTATGAATTTTCCACTCGACTGTTTGCTGAATCTAGGAAAACTTCGGCGCGAAACTAATTTCAAAGGCTTTTGAACGGGTACGAATTGAAACATTATGCATTCAAAACGCGTTTTGTGTTTGTGCTAATTTTATAACAATATACCTGCGACCACAGCGCTTCGAGATAAGTTTGTTGTTTCTGGTAAAACAAAAAGGGTGCTAATGTCTACAGAATTTAATATTTGCGAGTTTATTTTAATCCGTGCGCCGCCAGTTGCTTTGAAACTTTTCATAAACGTTTCATCCAATTTGGTTTTGCATACGTAAAAGCTTTTCATCGCCTTACGCGCCTCGTCAGGCTCAAAATTTCCGACATCGTGACTTAGGTACCGAGACCACAATCAAAATTCCAATTTCGATGCCCGACACTTAATCAAATCGATAAGATCAAAGCACTAACCAGGAAGGTGTTGCGGTTGTTGTGCGTACGCTCGGAAGAAATCTGAAAGTTCTTTTCCATCCTTTCCTTGGCGATTAAGTGTAAATTATTCTCACCTCGCGTCTTCGCGCTTCAAATCTACGACCGAACGGTGACAAAGTCCTTGTTAAACCCAAAGTCGGACAATTATGCAAATATTGCAAATAACCTAACAACTTTCAAACTTTCTATAACCATATATAGAACTTGGATCATCAGCATACTGTCGTTCGGGGACCCGTTACGCTCCTATATCACCAGATTTTCTGCTTTTGCTCCTACTTAAGACACACGTATGCATAAGGCCAGAAATAACTTTGCATTTTAGGAGATAAAATGTCGTTGATGCGATTTTTAAAGCCCGGTCGAAATTTCGTTGCCATACTAATCAGACTAAACCTGATTTTGACCACGCGATTTCAAACTTAAAAACTCACAAATTGACGTCTATTTTCGAAGCAGCTGCTCCTTTATCGTCGTTTTCCCGTTATTCCGGTCTGCTATTTTAACTTATTATGGCCCGTAATTTGTGAAGATGCAAACTATTTCCTGAATTTTGGATTCTGAATTTCGGACACTTAAATTATTTAGCCTGATTTATTCTTCGATGTCGTTTAATGTGTAACTCTTTCCAATTAAGGAGCTTCGTTAGCTTTTCGAGATAATTTTACGATTATGTTACGAGGTGATCAATATTCGCGTGGTAATAGAATAACGGTTTTGTGTCGTTTATGGGTTATATTTTTGTTCTAGATGGGATTTAGTTAGATAATTCTAGCGAAATTTGTAGTCCTATATGTCAGCGCCTTTGTGCAGTTTTTAAAAGTTTTCCATAATCTTCTTCTTCTGTTTCTTATTGTGTTTATAGTTTATTTAATTCCGATTCTCTTTCCATGTTCTTCTTGCCTTCAGAGATGCTTCTCGCGGGGTTTCCATCTCTTGCCATCTTGATTTGTTTGGACTCGTTCACCCTCATTTCTCCAAAATGATACCCATAATTGAAAGTGTTACGCTAACAGCCTTCACACCACATTTCGAGTCACTTGTCTCTTTCACGTGCTTCTTCTTAGCGCTAAGGTTTAATATCAAATTAAAAAACAGAAATAACAGAGAAGATTTAGGCACTCACATCCCACAATTGCCAAAGCCGGAATTTGGGAAATGTGTATGGTAGGTTGCAGCGCCAGATTTGTGAAAAACAAAAAATTGTGGGAGTATTAATCTAAAATTATTTACGATAGGTTCGTATCTGTACGCTTTTTTGTGTGTTCCTCCCATGAATTAAAATACTTCTACCTTTATTTCTTCTATTCCCATGTAAAGGGTCTTGTCTTCTTTATATTTCCACTGTATTTTTTATTTGTGCTTACTTTGTCTGTCACATTTCCGATCTCTCGTTTTTAAATTCCTCCCAGCCATTATTTCTCCTTTTAATATTGCTTTCTCATCTCCCTCCGTTTATTTACAGATCACTCAATTTTCATAACTTGCTAGGTAGGCATTTTATACGAGTTGAACATGAAAAATATAGAAACGTTCAGTATAAATTGTACTACTGACAAAAAAAAAGTATCGTTTGATTTATTTTAAAACGTGCAAATAGGGCCGATTTAAATTAATTATTTAGTGATATTAAAATTTTTAATATGTTGATGTATGCAGTTGCAGCATCAGCTGTGAGTTTTCGCAATAAGCTAGCGGTAAGAATTGATCTGTATTCTCCAAGGACTAGCGTTTAAATTACATTTTTTCTGTTTGTAACAAATGATCGAAATATTTACCGCCTTCGCCCAGGCACGCTCGAACTCTTCGTACAATCACATTGCTTATATTTATTAGCATATACGGATGGTTATTAATTTTTCTAATTAATTCGAGTCATATATTGGCTCGAAAACGGATTTCTTTAAATACGGCCACAAAAAGAAATCGCATAACGTGAGGTCGCAGGATCTGCCAGAATAAGGTATTGGTGTTTCTACTAATAATCCGTCTGTCGAAAAATTCTCATATCACCTTTAAGATGTGTTGTGCGCGGAGTGGCCCCGTCTTGTTGGAAAAAACCAAATCTGGGTTCATCGTCATGAAGCTCTTCGAAAAGGACCGTGAAATTTTTTCTTAATACCTTTCCGCAGTGAAAATGCCTAAAAAATCGTTGATTTATCAAGAAATAAACTCATTTGTCTTATTTTTACTTTCAAAACAGTCTGGCCCAACAATTCTACGCTTTGAAGCGGCCGACCACACTCTCATTTTTTACCCTACCATATTTTGCAAATTGATATATCCATCTAAATAGATGGCCTCGTCCGTAAAAAAAGTTTTCTGCAATAAGTCGTCATTGAGAATATTTAGGAACCACTGACAATATTCGACACGCTGAGGATAATCAGCTTCGTTAATTGTTGTAGGACAGACTGTAAACGGTAGGTATACAAGTGGATATCTTTTTTTAATATTTTATGGCAGGTGCTAACTTGCAACTGAACTTCTTGAGACAATTTTATGTTCCAAACACAAACAACCGACAGGTAGAGATTACAGACAGTGAAATTGATGTTCTGTAAAAAAAGATTTTGTTTAAAATTATTAAAACTTAAGCTGTACTGTACTTACGTATTTCACTAACGGAATACAAAATTCACTCTCGAAAAAGACTGAATTTTCAAACTGCAGGCTAAAAATCTACAAGCGGTACAAACGCAAAAAGTGAGGTTAGGTTCAAACAGCCGATTATAGCAAATTTTAAAGAATCACGCGATATCTACTTTCAGTAAACTGTCCTACTTATTTGCGATAAAATAGTGGTACAATATATGATTTTCAAGTATATGCTTACAATTTTCACAAGTTGGAATTTTTTCTCTATTTATATTTTCATGTTGCAGTCGATTCATTCTGATTAACTGTGATTTCTTTAGAAATTAAAAATATCCGATTGACGGAAAAAGAAATATACAGAAACTTTTAAAATGCCAGACAGCAATGTGTTTATCGCTAAGCTATTATAGAAGCCCATGGCTAATGTCGCAAGCGTGTATATCAACAAACTGAAAATTTCATTATAATTCCCACGAGGATTGATGGGAGAGTAGATCAACAACCCCCCTTATGGTGGAAGCCCTTGCCCAACAATGGGATGTAGCGGGCTAATAATAATAATAAAATAAAATAATAATTAATTATTTGTGATGGATTTACAATTAGTTCAATATACGTACAGTTTGCTACATTTTGCCATTTTGCTTTCCCTTCTTTTTATGCGACAGTTTCTCTCTGCATACATCTTATATTTGTAGTATTTTGACTTCCTTCCTGCCAAATATATTACGTTTCAATTCCATGATATGTTTTAAATTAGAAAACCTAAAAATTAATATTTTACCGAAGCAAACTTGCATGCCTTACCATATTATTAGATCTTCGTAACATCTATTTAAGTTGTATAAATACAACTTCTTGAATGGTACATATTCAGAGTAATTCATAGGTTTCCTAAAAACCCCGCTCTTCTACTACTAAGACCAACTCCAGTTTTCTCTGCGAAGCCTCTGTCTCCTTGTGCGTTTGCAGTCCTTGCGCTCGTTTTCAAGATGAGATCTATCATTTTTTTATCGAACGTTTTGGCCTACTTCATTACCATACTTTATTAAATCGGTTAGCAATTAGCATATTGTCGAAATCCTTTTTGTCACATTTGCTCACGTAGATGAAGTCATAACATTTAATGACGTCAACCTGAAGTCTTTCCGTTTTCAATAATAAATCTAATACTTAGTTGTTTTTACGTTTGTCAAAATCATTCTATGTTATTTCTTCTTCGCTTTTGGCTTTTCTCTCGTACCCCCTTTTTTATTATGTTGCCTTTCTCCTCTTATAATGCTTTGTCCCCTGTTTTTTATATTCCTTCTGATTTTTTCCAATTTTCTTGATTGTTGTCGCTTTCTGCATTGTTTGCTAGTCGCCCCATTCGTCTTTCTTCCCTTGTGATCTATTTCTAAACTTTATTCGTTTTTGTATAATCACCCCTTATTTTCTACGTACGATATAGTTTTATTTTATATAATCAATATATAATTATAATTAAATTAGATAATTCGTTTTAATTCGCTTAAATACAAACATGTCTGCAGTTCGTTCTCCAAAAAAGAGCTTTAATTAATTGTTGGGGTAGGTTACGTAGTTTTACGCAGAAAATATTTCATGCGTGATAAATGACTTATTAAAAGATGATGAATGATTTGGTTTGAAAGGAAAATAACAAGAATATATTCAACAAATGGCGGCTCGTAATGCGAACAGAACGCGCGTCTAATTAAATGCTAAAAAATTATGAAAAACCGCGTAAAATTTCACCGCATTCTCTGAAAAATATAATTGCGGCCTAGGGGTGCGTAGAATGGTTGAAAAATGAATTTCGTATTGTTAAAACCGCTGAATGCGAAACATCCGCCGAAATAACTCACTGACAAAAAGGACACCAAAGTATGCAAAGTAACGGCCCTATATTATTTCGGTGAATAAGTACGTTTCTGCGTGGGGGTGTAATTACAGGAGGGCGCGTCGCCGCCAGCTTTGCGGGGACAACGGCATTCAAAAAATGGAACGGCAAGGGGTCTGTTTGCAAAACTTATAAGGCCTCCCTTGCAAGGGCCCTTCTGTTTGGTCGCGATGTTTGATTATCTCAGAATAAGGGGAGGAGATTAATTGGATACATCCACGCCTGACTAATTTTATTTGCTACCGACGTTTGGTTGTGCAAAGTTTGCTTTCATTACCTTCAAGCCGGCTGATCGATGCCGGGACCTTAAAACTAAACGAATCCTAGGATTAAAACCATATTTTAGAGCCCTTCGGGGGATCAACGGATCCGGTTACAAAGAGATTTACATGATGTTTCATCGCCCCACTAGGAAATATAGGCGGTCGGGGTTTTAAGTTCAATTTGGCAAATTACAAAAATCTGAACCTTCCGGGATAAATCGAAATGGCTTCCGTCACACATGCCGGGTATTCCGGGAAATATTTGAACACAACGCACAGGATTTATAGGAAAATCAGAACAAGTAACGAATGCGAGAGACATGAAGTAAAATTTAATTTGCCGGCGCTTAAGAGTGGTCGATACTTATAAATAGAAGTAATATATTGGTTCGAAAGCCACTCTTGTGAAGGAGAAACGGAAACGCTCGTTTTTATTTTGTATATATATATATATATATATATAACCTGCATTTGTTTTCCCCTTTCCCAAATTACTCTCACGCGAATATAAGTACGCACAAATGGCGAGGTCCCTGGGGTATGTCGCGACATTCTGACAACTGTTTGGAAGTCTCAGCTTTATTTTAACTTTGCCCTTACTGTTATTGCCTATCTCTAAGGATTTTCCGTTGAGGATATTTCATCCCTCCACCTTAACTTCCGCCGTGTGTTCCACGTCATATTGAGATATATTTGCTGCTGCTTTTCATACGCGAAAAAAGTGTGCGTAAACAAGGGCTCAATCAAATATTCAAGAAGGGATGCGTTAAGTCATTCAATTTTCTTGGAAAAATTGTTTAACATTTTGACAGCGAGACAGCTGAGGTGGGTAACAAAAAGCGAGCAAATGGTTATTAATATGCAAGAAGTTAAGAAGCAAGTCTTAGGGAATTGTTGACCTACCTACTAAAAACAATTATGTTCCGAAATAAAACTTGTGTGAAATTAAATATAGAAAGGTTTCTTCAATTTATTTCACAACAAAATGAATAAAATTTATGATTTTCTTAATGGATAGAAGAAAACAGGCAACGCACTTCTTCACTTCGAAACCTTCGTTTAAGTCAAAATGTAATTCTAACTTTTCAAAACTAGTTCTAACCCATTTCTTCTGGTTTATCTGCTGGATAATCTCTACATCACCATTATACAACTAAGGCTGTCAAGATACAAAATAATTATGCGTAGAAGTCCGTATTTTTCAATTCGCCCTTCATCAATTTGAAACTATTAGACGATAGAAATACGATGACTAGTTTTACAGGAATTATATTTTTGACCAAAGGCGATGGGCCTCTAAGGCCTGTGAAAGCTTCACAATAATAGTAATATATTTGAGACTTCCTAGTATAACATGTAATCGGGAATCGGACCCTAGGAAGAACGATGTGAGAAGTACGTAGAAATTACGTCGTACAGAGAGAGAGTAGGACTGAAAGATAGAAAAAAGGGAGAGAAGCTAAATCGAGATAGGGGTAGTAGAGGGTAAACAAAACGAGAGTAAAATAATAAACAGGTAATGGTGGGGTAGATGAGGGAGATAATGAATGCAGTAGATGAACGGAAAATGATAAGAGAAACCATAAATAAGCAGGAAAAGTTGGGCAAACAATGTGTGAAAAGCAAAAAGCATTAAAATTTAAAACAACGTAACATTGGAATACAAATGGCAGAGAGAAGCACAATTCCTCGTAATTGGGAGAATTAGTCAAATAAAAAGAATATAGAAAACAGTAGAAACAAGTAGAGGAGGCAATAATAAATAAACCATAGCGCTAACTGCACAAATTCTTTCATTTTGAGTACTAACTCCTGCAATGGCTTGACAGCTACGAACTACGTAGCTCCAAATATTTCAGAATTATCAAATTTTACAGTTAATTATGTTATTCTAAGATTCATACTATCAAAAAGTGTTGTATACATCTGTTCTAGCTTAAATTGCAGAGAGTTATCATGTTCGTTTGGGTTTCCTTTGAGTCAATTGGCTTATAATTCTAAGAAATCGTAGCTATTTCTGTTTGAAAATTGGGAAGCTCTGGAGAAGATCGTTTAAATTGGCTTGGTGTTATCTCTCCAATTCTACTTCTAAAATGTATAATAGTAAATGTGACCTCAATAACATCAAAAGAACACATTTAAGTTTCACTTTCAACATCTTAATAAACTTTTTCGCAGATCGATTTGTGATACAAATATAATAAATAATAAATCAGCTGTGGGAACTGCAGCACATGTACGAATTGCCGAGCAGGTTGTTTTTTAGAGAGTTGTACGCAATTTCATGCTAAAAATAACAAATTAGGTCTGTGGAGTTGAATGCTGCATTTTAATAGATAAACTGTGCATAATGATTATAGTAATAACACTAGGAGAAATTGTTACTTTTTAAAGTGTATCTTAATATATAATTTGCCCACAAGGTTGATTTTAAGAGACTACACAATAGGATGAGAAAAATAACATTAATCAAAATTAGGAGGTTGCTAGTGCATTCTAACGGACAAATTGCCCACGACGGTCGTTTTAATAAACTTTTCCCGAATATAGTACAGGAATATCATCATTCTAAATTTTCACTTTCTGACGTGCGAGCAGTATATTTTAATAAATCGCTCAGAAAAGAAAGAAAGGTGTCTCTAACAGTCTGAGAAAAATATCATTGACATAGAATAGAGTAGATAGTGGATTTTGACGGATTAATTACACAACATAGTGGATCTAACGTATTTTCCTAAATAGAGTGCGGAAAATAATGTTATTGTAAATTATTATTTTAAAGTTGCTTAATGGACATTTTAAGATATCAATTGCCCATAATTGTACACAGAAAGGTGCGAAAAATTACATTATTGCAATTTAACTCATTTTTGCGATAGGACTAATACATGTTAGACGATATTAATAGTATTTCTGTACTTTTCCAGAGTAGAACAAATTCTAGCGCTGTTAGAAAGCTCTATTAAGGTCAATAGTTTTACAGTCAATATTTTCAAGAATAATTCTACCAATATTAAAATTTGTTGCTGCTTAGCATTTTCATGGGTGGATTTTCTCGAATTAACTATCTGTTACGACGTATTTCCTGCCCATGCAACATTATCATAACAATATCGTTGCCATTGGTGTTTCATAATTTAATTCTAAGTAAAATTTTAAAACTTTAAAAGTTTCATAATGTAAATCATTGTTGTGATGTACCTACTTCACTATTTATCAGAATCTTATTAGCAAATAAATGAATTGTATTGAGAATTACGTTATGTACTTTGTAATTATGCGTAACTTCTACGTAATCGGGTAAATTTTTACTGTTTTCAATTAAGGTGTGTTCGCAGAGTTGTTCCTTCGACGATCATTTGCTTATCTGAGTAAATTCATACGTAATAATACAAGCCCACGTTGTTGAATCGAACTGGCTTGTTTGAGCGGCAAACTATGTTGATCTGGTACATTCATCGTATGTGACAGACGTGTTCAGGGATGACAGGTTTGGAGTACGGAAAAATTGGGTTAGGTGGAAGGGCATTAATATGCAAATAATTCCATGTCTAGTTACAAGAAGCGCCAGACTCATACCTATTTAAGAAAATCATATTGTGAAGTGATGGGAACTATCACGATTTGGTACCAAGCAAGATATTTAAATAATATAACCTAAAAATTTCAAACTGAGAATGGTGTTTTACAAAATTGTTTGGAAAAGTAAAACACAGCAAAAAATATGTATTTATTTAAGCAATTTAAAGACGCACCAAGACTGCTGGGGAGAGAAGTTGGAGAACAGAGTCAAATCAAATAACAATCTCAGTATTGAGACAAGGCAAAGGTTTACAAAAGCACGATCACATTTACCGCAGAAACTGGACCAGTCACAGCTAATACAAAACGAATGGTAGAGGTGAGCGAAATGAAAATTATACAGAACAGTCCCAACGAAAACCTACAGCATTGATCCCATAAGGGAGTGGATAAGAAACAGAAGGAAAGAGTGGGGAATAATTCAAGAAGGCACAGTCAACGACTGGTCAAAATCGTAATAAACAAATCACCTACACGAAGAAAGAGTATAGGAAGACCAAGAGTCCATATAAGGAAAATGGTTTAAGACAGACAAATTGCATACAGAAGAGAGGATGAAGAAGAAAAATGCAAATATTTACTTGAGTCATACTTGAAATGCTCTCCAAATTCGGTTTTGTTTTAATTCATTACGTTACTTTGTATAATTTCACATTATCTCATATTTTTTCCACAAGAATTACCGAAATTAAACATATTTATTTGTAGACTATCTGCCTAAAATATATATTTTTGTAGGTACGTATAAAATTAAGATTTTTAAACGGTCTGAGCAATCTTAATTGGGACAATTTCTATGGTTCGAAGTTGTACAATTAAGAATTTCTAAAACGTGTGTTTGTTTGCTTTATCCTCTTAAATCTCCGACACTGGACTGTAAAGTACTTTTCTGTAGGGGTGTCGGTGTGACTATTACATTATGCAAGGGCAAATTCTAAGAAAATGTACAGAAAATAGCCACTACATCTAGAAAAAATCAGATAATACCCTAAGACCATTTCAACGGTGTTTGCTGCTAGAAAGGCCAGTAAACGAGGCGTGTACGCAAAAATAAAATACAAATTCGCGGTAGGAACCGTTACGTCCTAGCAGGAAAATGAAGGATGAGCATGTAAAGAGAAATAGATGAGGGGCTGGGATAAGGAAATATGGGCACCAAGTAAGCTAATGTTAGGATCGATGAACCGGGAGAGGAGCAGTAAATATCGATTAATCACGGGATCCCATTCAGCGGCAACAAAGGGCTACAAGTAAATAATGGGGACGGCCCACTTAAAGCAATCAAACTCTTAAAGTCGCCAAATTATCACCTTTCACTAAAATCCTCTTTACGGTGCTGAGCTGTTCGAAATCAAATAAGAACTCGTTCGTAAGCGTCTCGAATTTGTTTCCGAAATTAGACCTCCTTCTAGAAATTGGATGCAATAACGAGTGTTTTTGCCCACCCTACATCATCCGAGTCGTCACGGATGAGTGGATAGTCATCATAGGCGGAACAACAACCCATTTAGCAGAACGTGGAGGGCATCTGGGGCTGCGGAGTCTGGGGCCAAGAGTCGCTTGTAGGGCTTGGACCGAGTCCGAGTCCCCGAGGACGCATCGACTTGTCAACCCTCGCCATTTCCTGCACGTGTCGTGTAATTCAGCTTTACTGACTTGTGAACATGGATATTGAAATGCCACTTAAACTTTAAATCAAATTCGCAGGTGATTCATGGCCATAATTTGCGTCCTCTAAGCGGGCGCTTATTGATATAAATGCGGCTAACATTAGTTGTAAGAGTTGTTAGGCGGTCGTGATTGCGGAGGGCTTTGCTTTATTGGTGCGTGTTCGGAGTTTCCAGCAAATAATGGCGGTGTGATGGCGGCGACCGGTTCGGAAAATCGTCGCTGCGATGATGCCGGTCAAAATAAATTTGCGCTCATGTACACACCACACATTTATTAATTAATTAAGTCGTCGATGCGGAGCAACATGTTGTGAAATATGGGACTTGTGGACTTCCAATAAATTGCCCGTATTAGTCACGCTCACAACAGCATTATGAGCAAGCCTTAATTTTACCCGTTCGAGGAAGAAGCTTTTAGAATAATTTACTGCGTCGCCTCCTTGCTTCGCTTGGGAAGTTATTGTGTTTACCTTATTGTCACAATAATGGCGGAAATAATCATATATGTATTTAAACGTTTTAAACGACAAACGTACAATTTTTAAGCAATTCCGGACACTAAATGGATCAAACGTACAGTGTTTGACCTCAATCTTTATGAGAATAATATGTTAAAGCGTTTAGTTTTAATCCAATGCGTGCTGTAAATTGACATTGACAAAAAATATCCTAATCGGTTAATGGACTATCCAATTATTAGGACACTGAATAGTTTGACGAATAACCGGTAACTGACTATCTGAATACGGAATAATTTAAGTGTCTAGATTCGGACAGTACAATAAGATTGTTGTTTGGTACACGAATATATTGTGTAACCGAATTGTTGGAGATACTCATAATTCGCCTATAGGATTTTATTAAGTATTTAAATAGTCCGGTTAAGCTGTAGTTTTTTTATATGAATAGCCGTAATATTCGGTATCCCGACAATTCTGTTAGACGAATTATTGACTATACGGATAGTCCAGTTAGACTGTTATTCGATATACGAATATACCGGCTTACTAAATTATTCAGTGTCCTGATAATATACCTATTTGGCTATTTTTTTAACTGCCCGGATATTCTGAGTAAACTATTATTCAGTATACAGATTCACACCGGCTAGCTGTATTAATCGGTATCAGGATAATATATTTCGATTAGCCGAACTGTCGAGTGTCCGTATAGTCCGAGTATACTGTTAGTGGGTATGGAATACACCGTCTAGTCAATTTATTCGGTATCCCGATTCTTCAACTAGTCGATTTGTTAAGTATCTGGATAGTCCGATTAGAATGTTATTCGTTATACCAATATACCGGCTTGCTGAGTTATTCGGTATCCTGATAATATGTTTAGCTAAATTTTTAAGTATCCGGATATTCTAATTAAACTGCTATTTAGTATACAGATACACACCGGCTAGCCGTATTAATCGGTATTAGAACAATATATTTCGATTAGCGCAACTATCGAGTGTCCGGATAATCCAAATATACTGTTAGTTGGTATGGGCATACGCTGTCTAGTCGATTTATTCGGTATCCCGATAATTCAACTAGTCGATTTATTAAGTGTCTGGATAGTCTGATAAGAATGTGATTTGCTGTACCAATATATCGGCTTGCTGAATTATTTGGTATCCTGATGATATGCTTAGTTAAATTTTTAAGTATCCGGATATTCTGATTAAACTGCTATTTAGTATACAGATACACACCGGTTAGCTGTATTACTTAATCGGTATCAGGACAATATGTTTCGATTAGCCGAACTATCGAGTGTCCGGGTAGTCCGAATATACTGTTAGTCGGCATGGACATACACCGTCTAGTCGATTTATTCGGTATCCCGATAATTGAACTAGTCGATTTATTAAGTGTCTGGATAGTTCGATTAGAATGTTATTCGCTATCCCAATATACCGGCTTGCTGAAGTATTCGGTATCCTGATAATATGGTTAGTTAAATTTTTAAGTATTCGGATCTTATGAACACTATACAGACTATCGAATGTCCGGATAGTCTGGGTAGACTGCTATTCGGTATAGCAATACACCGCCTAGTCGATTTATTCGATATCCTGAAGTTTCAATTCCTTGAATTACTAAGTATCTGAATACTCCGATTAGAATATTATTTGATATACGAATATGCCGGCTTGCTGCATTATTCGGTAATATTCCTAGCTACATTTTTGAGTATTTACATAGCCTGATTAGACGATTATTATATCTAGCTGAACTAATCTGTATTACGATAATAATATTCCATTAGACAAACTATCAAGTATCCGGATACTCCGCGCCAACTGTTATTCGGTATAGAAATATACCACTTAGTGGATTTATTCGGTATCCCGAAATTTCAATTAATTGAATGATTAAGTATCCGAATATTGCAGTTAGAATATTATCTAATATACGAATACACTAGCTTGCTGAATTATTCGGTATTATGTTAATTTGGTTGTCCGAATTGTTGAGTATCCGGATAGTCTGGTTAGACTGTTATTCGGTAGACGAATACAATTGCAGCTGAATTATTCGGTATCGCGATATTCCAATTGGCCGAATTATTGAGTACCCGGATAGTCCGTTTAGAATGTTATTTGATATACGAATACAGTGGCTTGCGAAATTATTCGGTATCTGATAATTCAGTTGATCGAATTATTGTGTATCCGGTTTGAATGTTATACCATACCGAAGTATACGGTCTTACTGAATTATTGAGTAACTGGTTAGACTATTCTTTGGAAGGTAATTCAGTAAAACCGTATATTTGTGTATCCTACACACAAATATACGGTCTTACTGAATTATTCGGTATTCTGACAATGCGGTTAGTCGAATTATTGAGTAACCAGTTAGACTATTATTCGGTAGGTATACGAATACACCGGTTAGCTCAATTATTCAGTATCCCTATAATTCTATTATCCGAATTATTGAGTATCCGGATAGTCCTGTTATATTGTAATTCCTTATAGGAATACACCGACAAACCGAATTATTCGGCATTCGGTTAGCTGAATTATTGAGTATCTGGATAGCTCAGTTAAATTGTTATTCGGTGTACGAAAACATCGGTTGACATCATTATTTGGTACTCAACTAATTTGGGTAATCTCGGGTTCTGAGGCGTCTTAAACTAGTTTTCTGATGTAACGGATATTGTCAAGGATCCTACAGCAAACTGTTAAGAGTTTACGAAGCATACATTACAAGAATTAAGAAAAATATCCATCAGCTGTTAAATTCTGCTTTCATATTTTATTGCGTCCTTGAACCTGAAGCGACAATATAAAATTAATCGTGAAATTAGAAGAATCAAAGCGTAAGATATAAATATGCTCAGTCTTGTAGCTTGGAAAATGTAAAACTACCACTCTATGATTTTAATTTACGTTAAAGCTTACAATGGCTTATGTTATATATTCTTGTTACCCACACCGACAGCTTTGTAATGATTTTGGCTTGAATAGTTTAGATTGAGTTTAAATTGCAGAGATTGCTTTTTATACTTGAAACTTCTTGAATATTACATTATTAAGATCCTGCGTTTTCAAATATTAATACGAGAAAAAATGGCAATATTGTACGCACGTACCACTCGAGACAAGATAAGTAATTTTAAATTAGAAACTTCGTGTAAGTTTGTTGAGGTTGCTGGTTTTAGTTAACACTCATATTGAAAATTACGAACCTGAACACTTACGTTTTTCTAATAGCCACAAAGATATTAAATTTGTATTACGATTAAACGGAGTAACTTTGAAAAAAAAAATAATCCATGATTATAAAAACAAATACTAATACGTTTGTAAATCAACTATAAGTCTAAAAAACATGGGAACATATACAAATTTAGCGGATAAGAAGAATAAAATTGTAGCCCTGTGGTGTCAGAAATTCCTAAAAGTCATCACCACTTCTGTGGATATGCTTACGTATTATATTACATAGTGTGACTGATTATTAAAAGGCATTAGGTACTAAATAACATACTTATAATTATGTCCTGTATTTGCAAGTTTTACTAAAACTAAAAGATTTAAATGTTACGAAAAATACGGTCCTCAGTTTTTGGGATTTCGTAAAATTGCGGTGAGACTCCCTTATTTTATACATTGAGATAGAAACTGACGTGGGCAAGTTTACGTTCAAGAAGACTTAAAGTACTTACTTTCTGAAAGCTAGTAATAAAAATGATATTGCCGTGGGTTTAAGTTCACAAGTTCTAGTAAGTCCAAAATGAATATTTCGGAAACACCTACGCAGATTTTAAAACAACCTGAAATTTTTCATTGAAGTTTGGAATATGCTGAAGATGCTCATATTCATGAAAAATAAATAGGAAAATCTACGACCCTATACTGTAACGTTCGGTAATAAAATCTTGCTTTGGTTATACCGGGTATCTCGTAGCGATCTCTTACGTTTGTGTTTGAAGCATTGTAAACAAAAGATATCTATATAAATTACGAGGAAGGTTCCACTTATACAGGAAGTTATTTATAAATACGATATTACAATATTACAACGATAAATACTATATTACTTTTCCATGTAGTCCTCCTGCAAACTGTCTAGTACCTTCCTGCTAGAAGTCTTTGTGTGTCCACTCTTGAACAGATTCGATAAAGTCATTATGTAACTGAAATTTTTATGGTTGCAACTGTTCTTGCAGCGGTTCAGGGCGAGCATCGTCATAACAAAAGCAAACAGAACTTCTTCTCTTCCGCAAAAGTGTAGAATAATAGTCTGCATTAATTGTATGACGTTCTGTAAGGAAATCACCAAAGAGAACTCCTTGAGAATCTCAAAAAATATTGCCATCACTTTACCAGCGGACAACACACTTTTAGCTTTCATTGGCTTCGGAGATCTGGTGTGCGCCCACTGCATGCTAGCACGAGTTGACTGTCGCATAAAATGATGTATCCCTGTTTCATCAGTTTTCACAATTTAGTCCAAAAATGCTGTTACGGACCAATCGAGCTTTTCCGATGACCCGTAACCAGATAGGTGGAAAACGGCCTACAGCTTAGCTCAGAGGAGTAGGGGGAGTTCGTGAAAATCGCTTACGGGAGGAAATCTTTAGTTGTGTACGGGGTAAGTCAAAATAAGTGCGCGCCACCTTCCAAATCCAGCTGATTGTAGGTCCTCGTGGAAGGCCGAGAAGCCAACAGCTTACAGGAATGGAACTCACCTTTATTGTGCCTCCTCCTATATATATTTGAAGCTTGCAAAATTCGTACACAAACAAGTACAAAAGACACAATAAGAGGCAGGAAGTTTTTAACACACATATAATTACATTTTAAAAAAAATGACAGTACAAGAAAATGACCACAAGTGATAACGCTATAAGTCTGGATTACATTTTTAATTTTTGAACGTCCAGAAAAAAACTCGCCGCCACTGGTGCAACGATATTTACGTTTTTCATACAGCTACGTACACCAGGGGCGCTGAAGTTCACAAGAATAAAACGGAATATAATTTGGTAGTTTTATCATTAACAACTAACACCACGTAAGGCGACTGAAGGTCGTCTTTCTATTTACATGAAGGTAAATTTTGAAGTTTGCAAGTTAACACGAACAAAAAAAAGGTTTCTTTCTCATTGCACAGAAAAACTGGGTATTTACCTTGAATTCCGGTGGAAGCAGGCACAATTCCGGGGAGTAGTTAAACAGGATGATGCAAAAAAAAATCTACAGGTACGCCCCCGCAGATTGGATTGAATGAAGTCACCAGCCAGGGGCCCGGAACTTTGATGCGCTCTTCGCACCGACGGTAACCGCAGAGGGACCGGAGCTGGTCTCGAAAATTAATCCGCCCAAAGGCGATCGGCCAATTCACAAAGAATTGCCTTTACTGGGGTTGAATCCAGTGTTTTCTTTAAGTCCGGCAGTAGCCGATGGTCTGTTATCCTCCTCCTCGACTCCGTCCATCTTTACAGATGAGTGGTGAATATGTTTATTAGTTCTCTTCAAGTTGTGTTACTCTTCTGATGGTGTCGCGCCAACGTTCTCTGTTGCCGGTATTCCTTACTGCCTGTTCAACATTGGTATTCAAAAGAGTTTCAATTGTGTCAATCCAGCGGGTTGACGACGTTCCTCTCGTCCGTTTGCCGTTAGATTTTCCTTGGATCATGAGCTTTCCGAAGTCATCTCTGCGAGTGATGATGCCAAAGAATTTCAGTATATTTGCATATACAATGGTAGAGAGCCTCTGTTTAGGTTTTATTTGATTTAATATGGAAACATTTGTTCTACGTGCTGTCCATGGAACTCTGAGCATTCTTCTCCACACCCACATTTCAAAGGCCTCTATGCGCCGACGGTCAGCAGTCCGGACCGTCCAAGTTTCTGATGCGTATTTAAATATAGAGAATACCAGAGTGTGAACAAGGTTAATTTTGGTGTTACGTGTAATATTGTGGCTTCTCCAAATTATCGTTAGTTGGGTCATTGCTGATCTGCCTAATTGGATTCGGCGGCGAATTTCGGGCTCGCAGTTGCCGTCGTTGGTTATAAGTGCTCCCAGATATGTGATATTTTCTGCAACTTTATAATTGATGTTTATACCCCTTGGTAAAACAGCAAACGAAGCACACATAACGGATACCCTTCGAAAAAAAAACCAAAAGCCGCCCCTGCAGCACGTCTTAATTACGGTCCCCGTGGATGGGCACGAGCAACCGGAGTTCCTCGAAGGTCGAAAGCTAACTGGCGAACTTTCGCAATGGGAATCTTCACTTTCCCCCAAAAAAGATTGTACCATATTACGAAATGATTCTAGAACGAAAACTAACATGTGTGACTTTTGAGAGAAGCCTAAAAACATTTCCTGAATGCTAGCACTGTTTGACAAAGGAATTCCTGGAAATCCGGTCTGCTAGGCGAAAATAACTTACAAAGAAAAAACCTTGAGACTGGTTTGGTCATACATTAATTTTTCAAAGAACCAAAACAACCAAAACTGTGTTCAAAATAAAACTGCAATTAAAATAACGTTATAATTCCTATGGAGCGGCAGTCAAATTAAGAAATTAATTCATATAGAGCGGCAAATTTTAAAAGAACATAACAATGCACCCTCCTTATGTCGCTGTAGTAAAGAAGAAGTAATTTGCAGACGATTCTATACGTTCTCTTGGGTCGAAAAACCCTCAATTCACCTGGCGCTTAAGGTGGGTTAGCATATGTTTGCTACTACTTCAGCGTGTAATTAGCAAAAGTCAGTAATAATCACATATTTATGGGCGTGCACTTACGAATTTTAATATTTAATTTACTTTCCAAGCTTAAAACGATTTCAGAATCCAATAGGGGCTAATTTACGTGTATATAAATTTACTACAAGTTCCATTTTGTTAAAAATAAAAAATGGGGTTCTGATCATACAAAATCTCTACAATTTATAAATCTACAAATCAGTGTGTTATAAGTAAAACTAGTACGGAATCTATTTTTGAAAATACAGCTACATCCAAAAGTTTTGCTTAAGGTGTGCTTGTGTATGACATTCCGTACATAACGAGTGTTTACGACGTAAATGTTTTAATTTCCATGGTTGACTGTATTGTGTTTCTGGCTACAGCAATCGTAAATCCCGCTAGAACGAACAACCATTAGAATATTTTGTTCATGGTTTTCTAACAACATTTATAATTAAAGTGACAATTAAATTAAAGGGATGTGTTCTAGAATGATCCTGGATTGGGTGTCCTAATTTGCACAGGTATTTACATGTTCAATACTGACATGCAAAAGGTTCTTCCTGTGCACTTTAGATAATCCTTAGATTTATTACTTTTTTTCTGAAACTAGTTGTTTGAATCAAATTATATTAAAGAGAACATATTTAGTTCTATAAAATGGTTTTAGGTGTAATCTCATAGATTAAGATTTAAAACATTAAACAAGTAAGGCTTATTTAAAAAAATCAGCTGAAATACCATAAGCGTAATAATATTATATGTATTTGCTGTTTTTTTTTTATTAGACATTTGCTATTTCGAACATTAAAAACATTTTGTTAAAGTATTCTCGCTGCTTTTAAACATAATATTTAAGAGCGTTCCATTTAAAATAATATTACACATTGTAGGGCTGTAAACACCTACGTGATTCCTGGATATGACGTTTAACGGATATAACGAACGACTACTTGTGCCCAAGACTTCGCTATACGCGAGTTGGACTGTTTGTTGTACTCAAAATATATGGAATTTAAGATTTACTGGAATGGGTTTTTAAATCGGATATAATGTGACATTTATTGAACAACAGTTCTTGTGTGGCGGGTTTGTCGGTCATCAGCCTTAGCAGCGGTAGACTGAGCCTGGAAAACAATAAATGAGAATTTTTCTCAATAAATATCTTGATACTATTTTCACAGTTATTTAATAAAAAATATAGCCAACAACTTACATACAAACATTTGATGTTAACATATATTTGATACGTCTTCGGGCAGGGTTTTCTGACAGATATTTGTAGTGTTCCGGAATAGGTTTTCAGATATTGCAGCGTCCCCTCGAGGGTTCCATTAAACTTTACATTTCTTCCTCTCTTCGGGTTTAAATTTATCTTTCAACCAGTCGAAATAATAGCGTAGGGGCTATAACGTGCGCTCGAATGCTTGTTACCAAAGATAGCCTGCATAGTTGAGGGTGCAAGGTCCCAGTTTTGCGGGAGAAAGACGGAGAAGGGCAATAATTAAAGGGAGACGCCCGACGTCTGATGAATCATGCGTCTATTCTCAGCGTCGCCACGTGGTTTACTGACGACGGCGTCGCGGGGTTTCCTCAATTTCTAGCGAAATTTTCTCAGAGGAACGTCTAGACGATTTCTTGCTCTTTTTCGCGCCCTAAATCGTTCTTCTGCTGTCTCTTTCCTGCGAAGGCGTTGGGGAAGTGTTTTTTGAAGCCAACTTAGTGCACCGGAACTAGCATCAGCTGGTCTGTATTTCCCCTAAATGCCGCTGCATTCAAATGCATTAGCCCTTTAGGGTTTTGTTTAAATTAGAGAGTTCCTTCAGGATCTGGAAATATTCCGCTTTCACTATATTCTAGTATTTATTTAAAAAATTCAATTACATGTAGTTCTTCATATATAAATCGAATCTAATTTTACTTTGTAATTGGAAGTTCAAATGCTACTGGATTGGGATTCAAACAGAATAAAATCCAATCTTTTCTAAGATTTTATGAACAGGACATTTTGTATTCGAGTCGTAGTACCATTTTAAATCATTCACTAAAATTTGATTTTCGAATAATGATTCAAGTTTAAATCTTTCATTGAATCCGACTACACAAAAAAATTAAAACCAGATACTGAAAAGACGATAAAAGCTTAGAGTTATAATACAAATTATTAATCCAGACGCAAATATTTAGCATTATTATTAAAAATTCGCTTTCCATCAGGATTTGAATGCAGATAACTAGATAATTCTGACTTCAATTGAAAACCAGCATTAAAGTAAAGCATTTGAAACCGGATTTAATTAAACCAGAAAATCCTGAAGTTGATTTTAAAACGGTGGATGAATAATCCTCATGGAATAACCGCCATGTCGGAACTGTCGAATCCGTTTCATTACACATTTCAAGCTTCTGACTAATCACAGCAGAATATGAATCTGGTCTGCATGGTCTACAAATGGTTACAGAATCCATTTTTGGTAGGCTTGCAGGAGTATCGGATTGGAATTTTCATCCCTGAATATTTAAAATTTAATTTAAGACATATCTTGCCCGATTTGAATATAACACTAGCGATTAAATTGAAAATAAAGATCCAAATAAAAATATAAAAATGCAACTGGATCCAAATTCAAATAACATGCACGACATCTTGAAATTAATTTTAAAACGTTGCCTCATATATAAACCTTATTAAGATTGTGTAATTTTAAATCTGAAGTTATAAATATGTCTTAGCTTGAGCGTTCAATAAAGGAATCAAGAGTATCAAATGCAGGAATCTATTCTAAAGCCGGATTAATATGTAATACTTACAAGCTAATGACGTTTGGGTTCAACCGTCATCCAAGTCGGATAAATAACTGTATGAATCGATTTCAGTTAATAAAACAGATCGGGAAGTAAATTTATGTTTTAAATCAGTTCTTTTTATGCCCGAATAATGTTTAAAATTTATTAGAATGCCAATCAAATGCAATAAAATGTTTGAAACTCAAATATGAAAATGCATTTTAAATTGGATCTGTATTGCAAATCGATTTTCTACAGAATATGCATTAAAATTAACGTCAAATTCTTTGCGTGTTTTGTCTTGTACGCGACGTAGAGATGATCCCTTATATGAATTTGCTGCGCGTTTATAATGGCACTGACATAGTGGACCTACAGCTTAACGTGAGCACCGAACCATGGAAAGTGTAAATAGCTCTACTCTGGAGAAAATGTACGAGCCAGAATACTCCGCTGGTTTGTCATTGCTTTGCGAGGGAAAACGACCGTCAACAATTCAATGTTCTGGTACTGGGAATTGAACCCCAGACCGTCAGCGTAACAGTCTAAACTCTAACCTCTAGCCTAACATCAAATATAAAGTCCATATTTAAATTATATTCGATATATTTCTAAAGTGTGGTAAGAAAGTTTCGAGTATAATCCCAATTTCCAAATAGATTTCGATCCATATTCAAACCTAACACTGCATTTGACAAGTGCAATTTTTAGATTCTGATTATATGTTTTCGTGCAAGTGAAGGCCCAAAAAGTTCACGTAATGCATTTTGACAGGGGAATAGTACTCATCGGCATCATAAAATACCAAAATTGTTTCTGAAATGTTATAATACAGTTCAGAACTTGAGCAAGCATTCGAATTCTAGAATCCAAAAATTGAATTGACTGCACCTCGTTTTAAATGAGAAATAAAATTTTGAAATTAGTATCTAAACATTATATGGCAATAACGTTTTAAAGCCTATTACGGATATAGTAGTACAGTTGACGATCCGATTAAATACATGGATGAAATTGACGATCCATATTTTCAACTGGATTCGAATTCACGTGGAAGATTATACAGTGCTTCCCAAAAGTAACGGATAAATTCTATAAAATCGTTGAGAAAAATATTTCATAAAAATGCTCGGACACGTCGATTTTTATTTTTAAATTGTCATTTAGAGATGTAAATTTCAACCCCCCACCCCTCAACCCCTAAACCCTAGCAACTCCAACTTTAAAATTTCAAATAGCAAAGTACCCCTTATGATACCTCATGTGATAGCTTTCTTTATGCTAAATACAACAGAAAAAAGTTTTTCAAAATCGGTTGGTAAATAACGGAGATATTTACCAAAATGAATTCAATTGAAAGTGCCAATATTCGAGGAGGCGTTGATACGGTTGTAGCAATGAGTGATAAAAACAACTGAAATTTCTTGTTCTCAGTACGTTTTAATGCGTTTATGTCGTATTTTTAAGTTTGGACGAAAAAAAATTTTTTTTTATGGGAAAAAAATTTTGTTTGAAAAAAAATTATTTTTTTCTTAATTTCTAAAAACCCGTCGCAATGTTTACAGGACGTACTGAGAACATAAACTTCAATTGTTTTTACCACACATTGTTAAAACCGTATCAACGCCTGCTCGAATATTGGCTCTTTCAATTGAATACATTTTGTGAAATATCTCCGTTATGTACCAACCGATTTTGAAAAACTTTTTTTTGTTGTATTTAGCATAAAGAAAGCTATCAGATGAGGTATCATAAGGGGTACTTTGCTATTTGAAATTTTAAAGTTGTTGTTTCTAGGGCTTAGGGGTTGAGGGGTGGGGGGTTGAAAATTACATATCTAAATGACAATTTAAAAATAAAAATCGACGTGTCCGAGTATTTTTATGAAATATTTTTCTCAACGATTTTATAGAATTTATCCGTTACTTTTGGGAAGCACTGTATACGAGTACCAGCAGAATTGATGTACAAATATATTAAATCAGAACAGAAATTTGGATATTTGTTAGAAGAGCGATTGTGTATTTAAAACTTATACCGTATTCAAATCTTATAACTAAATTTATCTAAGAATCATATTTTCTAATTTCAATCAGACTGAATAATCTTGTTTGATATAGTAATATTTCTTCAAATCTTATTTAAGATTGGAATACAGCCGAATTATATATTTAATTCGATTTAAATGTTAGGAAGCAAACTTGTAGAGCCGATTGTAAACACGCATGAATTGAAAATCCAAATTTTCAATTGGATTGGAGTAGGTATATGTGGATAACTTTGTACCCACGGAATTGATATACAAATAAACCAAATCAAAATAGCAATTTGGATATTTGCTAACAGATTGTTTGTGTATTTAAGACTTATGTCGGATTCAAATCTTATAACTCAATATGGCTAAGAATCATATTTTCTAAATTCAATCTGATTAAATAATCTTGTTTGATACAGTAATATTTCGTCGAATCTTATTCAAGATGCGAATATAACCGATTTTTGTATTTCATTTGTGATAAATATTAGGCAGCGAACTTGTAGATCCGATTGTAAACAAAGTTGAAATGAAAATCTAAATTTTCAAATGGATTGGAGTTTATGAGAAAAACTTTGTACCAACAGAATTGATATAGAAATATACCAAATCAAAATAGCAATTTGAATATTTGTTAGAAGATCGTTTGTGTATGTAAAACTTATGCCGGATCCAAATCTTACAACTAAATTTGACTAAGAATCATATTTTCTAATTTCAATCATTGAATAATCTTGTTTGATATAGTAATATTTCTAAATCTAAATTTTCAAATGGATAGGAGTTTACGAGGAATCTTTCTATCAATAGAATTGATATACAGATATACTAAATCAAAATAGACATTTGGATATTTGTTAGTAGATCGTTTGTGTATTTAAAACATATTCCGGATTAATATCTTATATCTTACTATAACTAAGAATTATATTTTTCAAATTTCAATCAGATTGAATAATCTTGTTTGATATAGTAATATTTTCTTCAAATCTTATTCAAGATGCGAATACAGCCGAATTTTATATTTGATTTGATTTAAATATTAGATCGCGAACTTGTAGATCCGACTGTAAACACGGTTGAACTGAAAATGCAAAATTTTCAACTGGATTGGAGTTTATGTAAAAACTTTATAACCAACGGATTTGATATACAGATATACTAAATCAAAATAACAATTTGGATATCTGTTAGAAGATTGGTCATCATCATCATCATCATCTGACATGGAGCTGACTCGCGGGTCGATTACCAAGATTGAATAATCTTGTTTGATACAGTAATAGTTCTTCAAATCTTATTCAAGATGCGAATACAGCCGAATTTTATATTTGATTTGATTTAAATATTGGGTCGCGAACTTGTAGATCCGATTGTAAACACGGTTGAACTGAAAATGCAAATTTTCAACTGTATTGGAGTTTATCTGGAAAACTTTATAACCTACTAATTTGATATACAGATATACTAAATCAAAATAACAATTTGGATATTTGTTAGAAGATTGATTGTGTATTTGGAACTTATTCCGGATTAGATCTTATAACTTAATGTAACTAAGAATCATATTTTCTAATTTCAACCAAGATAGAATAATCTTGTTTGATACAGTAATAGTTCTTCAAATCTTATTCAAGATTCGAATACAGCCAAATTTTATATTGGATTCGGTTTAAATATTAGACCGCGAACTTGTAGATCCGATTGTAAACACGGTTGAACTGAAAATGCAAATTTTCAACTGGATTGGAGTTTATGTGGAAAACTTTATAACCAACGCATTTGATATACAGATATACTAAATCAAAATAACAATTTGGATATTCGTTAGAAGATTGATTGTGTATTTGGAACTTATTCCGGATTAGATCTTATAACTTAATGTAACTAAGAATCATATTTTCTAATTTCAACCAAGATAGAATAATCTTGTTTCATACAGTAATAGTTCTTCAAATCTTATTCAAGATTCGAATACAGTCAAATTTTATATTGGATTAGATTTAAATAGCAGACAGAAATAGAAATTTTCAACTGGATTGAAATGTATGTGGAAAACTTTATAACCAACGGATTTGATATACAGATATACTAAATCAAAATAACAATTTGGATATTTGTTAGAAGATTGTTTCTGTATTTGGAACTTATTCCGGATTAGATCTTATAATTTAATGTAAGTAAGAACCATATTTTCTAATTTCAACCAAGATAGAATAATCTTGTTTGATACAGTAGTAGTTCTTCAAATCTTATTCAAGATTCGAATACAGCCAAATTTTATATTGGATTCGATTTAAATAGCAGACAGAAATAGAAATTTTCAACTAAATTGAAATTTATGTGGAAAACTTTATAACCAACGGATTTGATATCCAGATATACTAAATCAAAATAACAATTTGGATATTTGTTAGAAGATCGATTGTGTATTTAAAACTTATTCTGGATTTAAATCTTATAACTTAATGTAACTAAGAATTATTTTTTTTAATTTTAATCAGATTGAATCATCTTGTTTGGTACAGTAATATCTCTTGAAATCTTTTTCAAGACGGGAATACAGCCGAATTTTATATTGGATTCAATTTAAATATTAGACAGCGTACTTGTAGATCTGATTGTAAACACGGTTCAACTGAAAATCCAAATTTTCAATTGGATTGGAGTGTATGTGGAAGTCCTGTTATCAGCAAAATTACATTTTATACCAAATTATTTTGTAAATCTTGTTTCACACATGATCTCAAATCTTATTAAAGATACTTTTGATTATAACTGAATTTTATTTTAAATTTGATTTAAATATGAGGCAGCAGGATTTTAGATCCGAGAGATTGTACGGATGAAACTAAATATCTAAATTTTCAACTTGGTTGAGATTTAAATGCAAACCTAAGTATCAGCAGAATTCACTATCCGTTTCTGGATTCCGATTTTAGCTGCGAAACTATTTGAAACGGCTTGAGATCATAAAACTTTTGTCAGCTGAACCTTACTTCAGGTTTACTTTCGCCCACTAGTATTAAAGACAAGTTTGGATCCAAGCTTGACAAAGTTCCACTGCTTTTGCTGATAATATCACTTTGCTTATACATATTTGTATAGTTCCGACTTGTGCTTTAACCGGATTTACAAAGTTAGACGCTGTTGATATAACACGATGTTCACGTAAAATATCTCGACTTGAGTTTAAAATCCAAAACGAGCTTTGATCCTGCGAATGTGGGTCGCTTTACACCTTTGAAGTCGGCGCTCGTAACATACCGATCACATCCTCCCCTAATGAGCTTTTTGCCTGCTCTAGACGGGATTATCACGAGGAAGTAGTCGTGATCGCTCTTTAATCTTCAAATCAGCCACGGTTTTAGGTGTTTTTTCCTCGATTTTTTTCGCGTTCGACCTCTCTAATTGCGGCATATGCGGATGGAATAAATAATTTAATCTTGATATAGACTAGGCGATTCCCGTTTGTGAAGCGACGACTCATTTACTATATTAATGGGCTGCAATAAATCCACATATTCCGAGAAGTTTGATTGAGAATATATTTATGTAATACGCTAACAGCGAAAAAACATCTGCTTAATGAGCGGCCTTCTTTGATTGGATGTGTAGAAGGAACATTATACCGACTGACGATTTGACACACAACAGCGGTGCGTCGCTAATTATGATGCATAAGGGCATATCTGATGTTATTAAAGTTATGAAAGCACTACCACAATCTCGCCACTTGTTATTTTTGCATACGTGCCGTTAATTGCTACGCGTATGTGTGTGCGAGAGTGTAGTTTAACGGGCGTTTGCAAGAGGAATTTATAAATGCCAGTAATTACTGTCGGAGAAAACACAAAATTGTATTCGCTTTTCCATGGTGGATTTCCACGTTTTAATGTTAATTACAACAAACCAGGTTTTGATACAGCCTTCCGCATTATCTTTAATGGCAAAATATGGGAAGACTCTTGTAAAGGGTAGAAACACTTTTTCCCCGACCCGAATGACACTACAATAATCATAAAACACCCTCCGAAAGCTCGTAAAACAAACGCAAAGTGCATTATTCACCCTGCTAATGACAAACAAGTGCATGCATAATCTAGTTTTTTGATTACAACCCAAGCAAAGTTTGACTCACTGTAATTTACAGCACTACAACTACATGAAACATGAGTAATGAAAAATTAATCACAGGCAAGGCATATTCTGGGGAAAGTCTTGCTGGGGGCGAAAAGGGAAATTGTGGCATGTATCGCCCCCGTAGGGATCGGGTTCAGTTCGGGATTAAATGGACGCCCAGTGGCGTACTCTAAATGGGTAATGGCTGTCAGATTCATTATTGACCCTTGAGAAAACTTAGTGGCGCCTGTACGTGCCATAACTGACGACCGAGGAAACACAGAGGTCTACTCTAAATATAGCATGTTTTAAATTCATCGCCGTCCCTTTACAATATCCAGTGGCGTACCTACTCATAACATTACGAGAGTTGTATAAATGGAACAGCGATTACGGTGCGATCGAAAATGGTTGAACATGCAGCTTTGCACTGATTTTTCCTTGATGCTTATTACGTAATGTACTGATTCCAGTAGCGTGCATTAGTATTTCAAATATTCAAAATTCAAAATTCAAAAATTAATGGCTTGTTTATTAATAAAAATGTTCGTACAGGATTTTTATTATTAGATACTGTAACATAATATTAAATATAATAGTTTTAAAAATTTATTGTTAATATAGTCTCTACGAGGGTTGCTTGATGTTAGGGACGTAGTCATACTTGACATGCTGTATTTGTCAGATTTGCCAGAATGCTAATTCTATGTAAACACAACAGCTTCAAAAATGTATTAGAGGCTTTTGGCCACATTTAACATGTCACAGTTTTGTATAATGGGATAGGCTTTGAAAAACAATTGAAACAATAATTAAAGTGACAGATTGTATTGCTAATTGTCATTTTTTTTTTGTTTTATTAAAATTACCGC
>JABXWE010018867.1:0-23061 GCA_014611495.1 Limonius californicus
CAGGAGGCGACTGGGGAGGGACGGGATGGCGAGGAGGAGGAGGCAGGGAGAGGGTGAGGGGGGATGGCAGGGGAGAGGGAGCGAAGCAGGTGTCGGTGGGAGGGAGGACGCTGGATATCTGGCTGTCAGCGGCAGAGGGGAAGGTTGGGGATGCGAAGGAGGTACAATCCAGAGTCGCCCTTCCAAGTGAGTCGTAGAGCAGAGGTGGTCAGTGCGGCGAGTGTTAAGTGATTGGCTGGTCATTTGGACACAAGGAGGGGAGCGGTCTGTTACCTTAGAGCAATGGACAGATGAGAGATATGAGCAGAGGGAACCTTTGCTACCGGGGTTGGTTGGGATCGGGGGCATGGTCGCATAGCGGACAGTGTGAATGGGTTTGGGAGTGAATATTAAGTGAATTGTTGTTACTGGGAAACTAGGAGCTGTGGAATCAGTAACCTTAGAACACTACATAAATAAGAACACTGTGAACCTTCGATACCAAAGTTTATTGGGGCCATATGCATAATCGCATAACGGGCAGTTTCAGTAAGTATGGGAGTAAATATTCAAGTAGGTTGTTAGTTATTAGAAATCTAAGAGATGAGCAATCAGTTACCTTAGAACAATAGATGGATGTGAAATAAGAACAATGTGAAACTTTGATACCAAAGTTTATTAGGGTCAAATGTATAATCGCATAACGGACAGTAAACATAAGTTTGGGAGTAACTATTAAGTAGGATATTAGTTATTAGGAAACTAAGAGATGTGCAATCAGTAACTTTAAAACAATAGCATGATGTGAATTAAGAACATTTTGAAACTTTGACACCAAAGTTTATTAGGCTCAAACGCATAATGACATAACGGTTTCGGCTACGTACTCAACACCCCATTGATGCGTAGCCTACTAACTACCTGGTGTTGCAACAGCGGTGTCTTGCGGTATGCATTGCAGACATGCTAACGTTGTGCAATGCCCCACCCGATCCCGTCCTATCCCGTAAATTCCTACCCACCTACTGGCATGGGGTGTGCCTGGCGTATCCAGGATCGACCCTCGAGTCAGCTCCATGTCAGATGATGATGATGATGATGATGCTGTCAACATAAACTACGTCTATTTGAAGTACTTCGCTATGGTTCGAGCTACTAGACAAAAAAAATCATGTCTTTGTATCTATTTGTAGTTTATCATTTATAACCATATATTTTTAAAATAAATATTATTTATTTCAAGGTTACTACCGTGTCAATTATGACCTTGAAAATTGGAACCGACTGATCGGCTTCATGAAAACCGGAAACTTCACAGATATCCATGTGTTAAACAGGGCACAACTCATAGACGATTCGTTTTCCCACGCTTACAACAAAATCATACCATGGGACATTCCGTTGAGGTTATGCGACTATTTAGTACGAGAAAGGGACTATATACCGTTCGCTGCATTCTACAATGCTTTAGAACGATATATTCATTCTTACATATATTACAGTCGTATGAACTTTGTTTACTTCGAGAATTATACCTTAGCAAACTCTATTTCTGGAAATCCTACCGAAATTGAGGTTTATCGGGTACGTAATATGTAAAATACAAAATATGTGAACGTAAATCTAGACGTGACAATTCTTTTAGGAATACGTAAAAACCACTTTGAGTGGAATATCGGAATATTTTGAGGCTTTAGAAGAATCGAACCGCACCCACTTGGATCGTCTTCATATATCTAAATTGAAAACATGGCTACGTGGCAGATAAACTAAGATGAAGATATAGTTTAATTAGCTTTAAAGCGGCCTTCTCTTGCAGAAATCTCAACATAAATATTATTCTTGTAATATATCACTAATAAAATACAAAAATGTGTAAAGTAATTGTTACTCTTTGAGTGCTTTATCTCTTCGTATCCTTTCTCCTGTGCGTGTGTTCCCCGTTTTAAAGTACTATGGGAGTAGAGGACCTACAGCCTACCGTGGGCTCCAAATCAGGAGAAACAAAGTTTAAACAAATCTACTACAGAGAAGATTTACTAGGCAGAATACCTTGCTGGTGTGCCATTGGCTTACGAAGGAGAACGGCCATTAAAGTTCCAATGATCCAGTACTGGGAATTGAACCCTAGACCTTTAGTGTAGAAGTCTAACGCCGTCTTACCGTCCATAACTGCCTCTAATAAAGTATTAATTATATGCAAGTGTTAACTACAAATTTATGCTTACAGTTTTAGACAATACTGGAAAAGCTACTTTTTAAAAATAGTTTCAAGCTAATTACTACTATTTATAGCTAAGCTACATTTTATACAAATTTAAACTGGAGATTAACCTTAGCTGCAAAATATTTTTACACTGCCACATAAGTAAACCCATGTTTTCCCTTTAATCTATTAGTCCAGTAACCCAACAACAAAGTGAACTTAAAACACTCACACGTATTTGCCGAATTAAATAAGTTAGAATTTGATATTTTACCAAAGTATATAATATGAAATATAAACATAAACTGTATAAACACTCTACAACACGTTGAAAACCTGCAAGTACTGTCTAATAGATAAATATACTCATATCATTATTTGCTAGTGTTGGGCACTGGCGACTTCAGTATTATTATTAAGTTTCCAATTGTTGCTGGGGAATCGACGAGAGGGCACTCCAGCAGGTGCTTTATAATATGTTTGGCACCGCATTCATATATCTCCACTTAACCATTGTTTGCTTTGCACCTTTCCAGTCTAGCGCGCAGACTGTACAGGCTTTTCGAGGTACTCCAGTTTAGGTGAGCGACATTGGGCAGAGTCTGAGGTATTGGCCAACCTGTGGTGTTTTCGTTCTCTCGGGCGGATTCTTCCCACATTTGTATCCTCGTATTATCTACGGATTGTGTTAACGGCTCAGTATGTGATAGTAAGCAGCGTCTGGATTTCAGTCTTACGTTGGCCGCGATTTTACCATATAGGACTGTTGTTCCTCTTCTTGGTGTGTTCTGCCACCCTGATTGCTTATCTTCTGATTTGTGGATGAGGGGCAATCCCTAGTAGTATATGGAGTAGTTTCGTATTTGTTGGCTTCAGGCAGCCTGTGATAATTCCGCAACGGTTATTTAGTACGGGATCTAGCTCTGTGGCATGTCCAGTTCTTTCCCACAATGGACAGGCATGTTCTGCTGTTCACAGCATAGCCCTAGCACCGAGAAGCGAATGACTTGCGGAGTTTGCTCCCCATCTGGATGTAGTCAGCTTTCGCAGAATGCTATTTCGAGGTGATGCTTTGGCCTTAAGTCTTTTATGTGTTCGATCAAGTATTACTCCCAGATAGACAGGGTATAGACAGTGTTAGAGAGGTTCTGAGTTCCATGTGAGCTAGAGATTTCTTCGAACTTCGAACGGCTTATGACATGGAAAAGATATGTTTGTGTTTTGAAAGGGTTTGATTTGAGTTGATTTTTATAATAGTTGTCTGTTATTCTATGTAGAGGTCTATTTAGGTACTTTTCTATTTATGCATTGCCTTTAGATGGGCTGGTTATCACCACATCCTCCCCATATACGAAGTTTCTAAAAGTAGGGCCAGTGGGTGGGTCGTTTGTGAAAATGTGAGATTGGGGACAGTACTGTCTGAGGTAATCCATTCTTTGATATCTCCATCGGCCCTTTTTCCCTTGTGATTCCACCTGCAATCGTCGCTTGTATAGGAATGATCTTAGTACTACTAATAGATGGTAATCTATGGTCAGGGTGTATACTTCACTGAGGAGCTTTCTATGGTTGACCGTATCGTATACTATCGATAGGTCGATGAATACGTCTCTAGTAGCCGTACTCGGTGCATTGGGTAAGGTTAAGGACTTGACTCATACAAGACTTTCCTGGTCTAAAGCCCGCTTGTTCTGGTATATGTGCTTTGTCGATATTTGATGCAATTTTATTTTTTATCTTAATAAAAATAGGAGAAGAGAATCAAGAGATTAAGATTAAAAGACGTATTAAATTAGCTTGACGGGCATTTGGAAAACTTGCTTCCTTATTCAAATCGTCGAAATACAACTTCAAATCCAAAGCTAAAGTTTATAACACCTGTATACTTCCAGTATTAACATATGAGCAGAGAAGCATGGAAAGGGCATCACAATGAAAGACAGCATAAGAAACACAGAAATCAAAAAAAGAACAGGACTGGAAGATGTAGCTGAGATAGCAGCAAAACTGAAGTTGGCCGAACATGTGGTAAGACAGGGAAGAGCTAGATGGTCCGGAAAACTACTCGACTGGCGACCAACAATGCACAAGCGCAGCGTATGCCGCCCACCTGCTAGGTGGAGAGATGACATAGCGGTTTTAGGTAAAAATCCCGAAACAAAAATCCCGAATAAAAAATCTCGAAATGACAAAAATCTCGATTGACAAAAATCTCGAAGGACAAAAATCTCAAATGACAAAAATCTCGAATAATCCAGATTTTGTAGTTATTAAGTTGCATACGTATTATACAGCTTGATTCACGTCAGAATACACGCCTGAAAGGTCAACAATATGCAACGCCACCTACATTTGCGTGTTTGCGCCGATTTCTAATATCTCTGATATGATTCCATTTAATTTTTATTTAAAAGTTACTATTTTATTTTTATTCTATTTAATTATAAATGTAGACATTGGACATGCGCTGTGGAAAAAATTATACATTTAATTTTAACTTGTGGGCAATTCCTCTTAAAAAATCTACACTGTTGGTGTCAGCATATCGAGCAACACAATTTTGAAACCGAACTGTCACATCCCTGTAATGTTTCTTCTATGCAAATACATTTCTTCCCTGAATATATTGTTCAATTGTGATGTCATTTAGCTGCTGTTCTTTTTTAAAGCAGTCTATAAATTTCCAAATGTTTGGATGGTTAGCTGCAAGAACTTCGTTAAACCGCCTACGCTATCCTTCAACGCAATTGTTTGCTCGTGGTAAATTTTCTTGCACTGCGTTAGGACAGTTCCACAAATCATACAGAAATGATTCTGGCAATTAACGCCATGTAAAAGTGCAGAAGATGCAAGCCCTTTAATCCCTACAATTCTTTCTCTGAAACCTATACCTATAATTGGAAACGAATATTTACAATTCGAGATTTTTGTCATTCGAGATTTTTGTCATTCGCGATTTTTGTTATTCGAGATTTTTGTTTTAGGGATTTTGTCTTTCGAGAATTTTGTCATTCGAGATTTTTGTTTTCGGGATTTTGTCTTTCGAGATTTGTGATTCGGGATTTTTGTTTCGGAATTTTCACCGAACACCTGACTTAGCACAATGTTATGTTCATTTTGGAATGTGCCGCTTTATATGAATTAATTTCTTAATTTATTTGCCGCTTAGTCAGAATTAATAACGTCATTTTAATTGCAGTCTTATTTTGGGTTACCATTTTCGCTATTTTGTTTGTCTTAAAAATTGAGTTGTGGAACGCCAGTTCCTTTAATCCCTTGAATGTTCTCTTTGTGGGCTGATTTTCTGCCGACCAAATTCTCGGAAGTGTTGACCTCGGGAGTTGCACGTGGTTTTTGTTCTAGAACTTTTGCGTAACATTTAGGAATGTGGTGCAATGGTTTTGGAGAATGCAAATTCCCGTTGCATTTTTAAGTCAGTCAATTTTCGATCTCTGATGGCTCCGGTTGTCCGAAAACTACATCAATCGGGAACCGTAATTACGTTAAGTGCTGCAGGGGCGGCTTCAAGTTTAGCAATTACAAGCAAAAATGACCTTCAGTCGCCATATGTGTTCTTAAGTTGTTTTATAATAAAACTACCAGATTATATTCTATTTTTGTGAACTTCAGAGTCACTGGTGTAGCTGAATGCAGAACGTAAATCCCGTTGCACCAGTGGCGGCGAGTCCTTTTCCTGAACGTTCAAGAATTAAAATTCTGTAATTCAAACCTTTTGCGTTACAACTTGCCATTTTATTGTATTGTCATATTTTAACCATTTCATTATATATGTTTTAAAGTTTACTGTCCCTTATTGTGTCTTTTGTACTGCTGGTGTACGAATTTTGCGAGCTTTAAATATATAGGAGGAGGCACAATCACGGTAAGTTCCGTTCCCGTAAGCTGTTGGCTTCTCGGCCTTCCACGAGGACCTACAATCAGCTGGATTTGGAAGGTGGCGCCCACTTATTTTGAATCGCCCTGTACACAACTAAAAATTTTCTCCCATAAGCGATTTTCACGAACTCCCCCTACTCCTCTGAGCTAAGCTGTAGGCCTTTTTCCATCCACCTGTTTACGGGTCGTCGAAAAGGCTCGATTGGCCCGTAGCAACAAGTAGCGGGAAAAAGATGCAGGCGAACTGCAAGAGAAAGAGAAACATGGAAAATTAAAGGGGAGGACTATATCCATGAATGGTTCTAAGAGTCTGAAGAAGAAGGAGAAGAAGAAAGTGTAACACACGAAATGCAATGGTCATATTAAACATTTTAAGATATTAATGCAGAATACATAAGATTAAATATACTTCTCTAATTTCATCATCAACAGCCTTTCCGTCCCACTGCTGGGCACCGGTCTCTTCTCTGCTACGTGTTTCTCCTCAGCGCTAAGGTAGAAACATGGGGGACCTACAGTTTAACGTCGAATCCGAACGACAGAAATTCCAGAGAAGGTTTTTAGCATTAAGATCCCGCGGTTGCAAGCCGAATTGGGAAATTGTTGGTGGTGGGTTGCACCAAGATTTTTATAAATCTGCCAGAATCGACGTTTAATTCAGAAAGCGAGCGCTCTCCCAACTGAGCTACCACCACACATCTAATATTGTTTGTAAATGTTATATTTTGCATCTCAAATTAACTGAGGTGCTTATAGAATTATAGTTAACATTTTTCCCAGGAATTATTTTAAATCCCCATGAATACATTTTTCTATAGTTTAGTCAAATTTATGTAGCTTTTCGATTATCCGCTACTCTTTTATTGTAGCTCGCTACTGATACAAGCTTGAGTTTGTTTTAAATAGTGCCTTACTTTGAAACGTTACAGAAAAATAGATATAGCTGACTACTTCCCAACTCTGTTTCTAGATGATATAGTTCCCCTAAATCACTAACATCTACAGTATAAGCTTTATACACCAACAGCTCCGGTATTTCCTTCTTCTTCCATTTTATACTCACGGATATTCCATTTTCTTTGTAATTATTAATTCTTTTTTAAAAACTCTTAAAATAAGTCGTCAGTGTTCATATTTTTGCTTTAATTTAATCCATCACATCGCGAAATATTAATACTGTTTCTATCAGTATTAAAAAAACGATCATTTATTCTTAACAATTTGTTTGTAAATTAATCACTTCCTCATTACTCTTTTCACGAAACATCAGTCCCAAAATGTTGTGAGAATAAATGGACAACATGACTTGACACTCCTAAAGCTCGTGTTAACTCTCAGGAAATACCTTCTTTATGTTTAGCTAAACGTTGAGTTTGATGCGTGCATACCAAACTAGATTTTTAAGCTCTATTACCTAGCTTTTGTACGATTGAAGCCCGAAAAGACGGTGATTAAACATCTCAGAACGGTATACGATTCTTTCTCTGTATTAAACGAGCATGTGAGTTTTTTCCACGAATTTAAAACCGATTTAGGCTAAATTACAGAGGTGGATTTTGGTAAGCAATCAGTTTTAATTGCATAACGGGTCGAAATTAAAATGGCAAATTGATTTACTGAATCAGTACCAGAATTGCAATAGGATTGGCGAATGTATTTTAAGCGCAGATTATAAAACAATCTTATGTTCGCAGAATTCCAGAGTTGATGTTTCTTCAATAAAATCCACTTTATGGCATAATTCAAACGTACAATTGCAATTTGGGTTCGTTGAGTGTGAAAACCGTTAACCTTGGTTTAAGCAGGTAACTACGAACCATGGCGTGAATTGCATGCAAAGTCACGTCTAAATACCTGCACCTAACTATGAAATCAGACCTGAATCATCAATTTGTTTTCTATTGTAATTTTGTCCCTGTTTTATTAAGCAACAGTTTTATGCCAGTGGGTTAATTTTTGCCCAGTTTTAGTTAACAAGAACACATTTTTAATTCACTCCACTTTTAGTAATACCAAAGTAAAACAGTAACCTTCAAAACAACTCCACAATGAAATTCCTTCCAAATTTAGAGTTTTACGAAACAATAACTTTTGTCTCGTCGATGTTTAGCTCTATATATTTTAAATATATGTCCTTGCACACAATTGCTCACTTAACATCCGACGTCAGCTTTAAATTGATGATTTGCATGTTAAAGTTCTATCAGCTCCCTCTAAAGCCTGGTGAAGCATGACACCCCATTTTCATTAAACACGGTCATGAGCGGGGGCAAAATAGTCCACAAGTTTGAATATCTCGTTGTTTATTTTATTTGTAGGCAGGTAGATGTCAGAAAAAATAAATTCACGCTCATAAAACCGACTTTCGCCCCGTTTTATGGCCGGACGGGGTCGTCCTGTAAATACCTAGGGAAATTCGTGTTTGCGAAGCCCATGTTGCACCTGTCTGTTTTTTAACTGCCGAAATTGCGAGGGTGCTTTTGGAATAATCATCCGCGTGGTGCAGGGCGGTGCGTTTGTTAATTTTGCGAACTGTAAACAATGTGGGTGATTTATGTAGATAATATTTTATTGAAGTACATGTTCAATTTATTGTGGTTGCCCTAGAGAGGTGTTGACACAAGCTAATACAGAAAATACAATTTCACAGTATAATTAACAAATACAAAAAATAAGATTAATTTTTGAAAATATTACCTTGTACAAGGGCACCCATAATAATAATTTAATAATAGTCATCATAGTTCACAAGAAGCAGAGCCGATTTTAGGCGCGAGCAACGAGGGCACCGGCGTCTAGAAGTAATAGGCACCATTGCACCCATTATCATTTTAAGAGGTGTTATTATTGTTCACAGTCGCCTTAAAATAATTGTTACATTAAATTGAATAGAATTGAATCGCCGTAAAGGTTTCCAAATTTTTAGTTTTAAATTCTAAAATAAATAAAACAATTCGATATTTTTACAGTGCAAGACTAAACCATCTAAACCAATGTATTTCAGACGCTTGTCCATATAAGTACCTAGAAAACTTTACTCTTTTATTTAATGATATGCTGGACCCTTAGACACCAACTGTTGCATTATTTAGTTTTAATACCTACTATTTATATTTTATTTTTTTATTATTTTATATTTGTTTTATACGTAACCCCCCATTTTATGGTTATACGACTGAGAATTTAATGTTTCCGGAATCTACAGCTTATTTATTTATTTTTATAACTATATTCAGATTTCTAAATCATATTTATTCCCAGCTGTAATGACACCCCCCACTACACGCACAAAACGGCAAAGTAATCTCTAAAACGAATAAACATTCGATAAGCAGCTTCAGTAGCTTCAACTTTAAATCTACTTTCTATGCTCTAATATACATTTATAAAAGGGTATTTACCCCAGGAATCTTAGATTCCCAGAAAGAAACAAAAATGCAGAATTTCTTTGTACAAACAATAAATTTAATATAGTGCTCCTACATTTTGTTTTTGTTCGTATATGAAACATGAACATCTAAGCAAAACCGGCTTACAAATTGGATAATAATGTGTAATTTATTTATTATTTATAATGTAATGTGATGTCCAGAATAAAATATTATTAGCTGATACGCGCATATTAGGACAACTTATCCCCGTCGCCAAAAGATCTACTGCCGGTTCTGAAAGGAACTGGAACAGAACAGAACTAGAAAACTGAATGTGTATAAAATAAAGAAGAAAATATTTTATAATGAATTGTGCATACAAACCAAACGCTTGAACGTTCAATTAACCTTGTATTAATTAACCATAAATATTAGCATTTTCAATGTAATCGCTATATTGTTTGTATCATGTGTCAGTAATTTCAAAGAAGTAGAATTATATTTGTCTTGAAATTTACCCTATCTTTTTATCTTTGTGTGCATGAACTTTGCAAGCTTTACATATAGGAGGAGGCACAATAAAGGTGAGTCCGATTCCCGTAAGCTGCTGGCTTCTCGGCCTTCCACGAGAACCTGCAATCAGCTGTGATTTGGAAGATGGCGCCCGCTAATTTTGACCTACCCTGTAAACAACTAGGTAGATTTCCCTACAGTAAGCGGTTTCCGTGAACCACCTACAAGCTAAGTTGTAAGGCTTTTCCATCTATCGCGTTGCGGGTCGACGAAAAAGCTCGTTTGGCCCGTAACAAAACTACGAGGTGTGTTCAATTGAAACCCATCGTTGCTTTATATAAAATTTATTCAACAATTTAGTTACAAATAATTACCGTCACAGACGTATACCCAGCTTATAGAATGCCTGTGGCTGCTGATTGAAGAAGTCTTCCACAGCTGTGTGCACTTCTGACTCAAAATGCCGACCTTTTAGCGGCCTTTTAAGCGTTCCAAAAATATGGAAATCGCAAGGCGATAGATCCTGGCTATAGGATGAATGTTCTAAAACCCTCAATTTTTTTCTTTGAAGAATTTCTTTTACCCAATTAGCAACATGAGGCCTAGCATTGTAGTGCAGCAAAATGACCCCACGCGTAAGTTTTCCTGGACGTTTCTGTCTTATTGCTTGATGAAACTTGTTCAAAGTTTCATTGTACAGATTTGCATTGACATTTACTCCAGGTTCCGTAAACTCTATCAACAAGGTTCCTTCGTGGTCTAAAAAGAAATGTTAACATCACCTTGCCTGCATAAGGTAGTGCTTTAAACTTCTCGGTGGTGGTGAACTTGAATGATTCCACTGCATCGACGATAACTTACAGGATGGCTCGTAGTAATGGCACCAAGTATCGTCACCAGCAACTATTGACAAACCGTTTTGCCTATAGTCTGTGAGTTGCTGCAGGGATAAGTTTTCTGTTAATGCAGTACACCGTGCACCTGGTCACGGCTCATCCATTCAAACTCGAAGTTTTAAAAGTTAGAATCAAATTCAAAAGCCAGAAACTGATTAATGTGTTGCTTACAAACATTACTAACATTAACAAACGTCATTTGAATTATTGCTATTGTTTTCAAGGCTAAGTTGATCAAAGATGGGTTTCAGCTGAACAAGCCTCGTATATTAATGAAAATATTAATACATTTCTTAATTGAAAACCGAAAAATTAGGTAAGAATTACCAGAAACTGTTATAAAGAGGTTACATTTATTAGATAACTAAGAATGGTATAGCTTATCAGACAAACCAAAACTGATTATATCGAACTAATCCACTGAATATTGACTAAGTGATGAACAATACTCAATTTCAAACAGCAGGAAATACAAAGAATGTGCAATAACAAAATATAATTAATTCTATTTTTAAATAACTCTGAAGAAATAACGTAGCGGAACGTTATCACCATTCAACCAACAGTTGTAATCAATTAATAAAATAACAGCTACACAAATTAGGCGTTCTTCATGCTTAATCAAACCGTGAAACATAGCCATATTAGCATAGCATTATAAAATATTAAGGAAGCTAATTGAGCACCGACCAAAAAAATTAAAACATTTTCCTCTATTATTCTAATACTAACTACACACTACTGTATACACTATTCATTCACACAAAACAAGTACAGAGACTCGAGTCTAGACTCGCAAGACTATAATTAATCATGATTATTATTCAACTAATCTCCATTTTATCAGTCCGGCCAACATGTGCTGCCGTTTATTCATGTTGGAAATATGAATTCAAGAACACAGGCTTGCTTGTAGAAGTTCGAGTTCAGGAAGGTTATGAGTTCTATTAAACAGTTTCATTTCATCTATCAAAGACATGTAATCTGATACCAGAACTGCTCCTGTTATTGTCTTTTGTTCACAATTTAATTTAATTTGTAATTAAATTGCTCAGCTTAATTAAGTTTTGTGTAGAATAAGGAAAGCACAGTTAAAATTAGATTTAGTAATTATATTGTTATTTTATTGTTTTGTAGTGAGTTAAATCATATATTGCACTTAGGAAGCTCTATAGTGCGTTTCAGAGTCGCCGTGCAGCATGGAGAAGATATGGCAATGGTTTTCTTATGGGACAAAAAATGACATTGTTGCCAGTATTCGCAATCTCTTAACAATAGCACGTCGGGTTTATTTTGTTGAAATGAGGTAGGTGTTCAGAAGTTCTCAAACAAAAATAATATTAACCAACCAAGATAATAATGTTAAGTTCTTAATTTGTTTTGTTATATACAATGAGGAATTTCTCTTTGTAAACTAATGTGAAAAAGGTAGGTATATAGGCGCAAAAAATACTACTTTTAAAGCAAATGGCGTTGAAAATTTAATCAAGGAAGCATATTCTTAAGTGACACCACAAAATTGGAGCAACTACGGAGGCCATGTGGAGAAAATAGAAAAGTCAATGTGGGAAGTTGACAACATAATGGACGAAATAGAACCAATAATTATCAATATCAACGCTGGTGATAGTGATAGTGATCTAAATATTTTTAGCGACAGTGATAATTAACTAAAACATGTCGTATATTTCACAAAATCTTCATAATTTTATGTAATTTATTTTCTCAGTTATATAATAGTGCTTGCATATTATATCAAGCTGGTAATTGTTTTGTTTCTTTTTTACTCTTATAAATATGTAAATAATATACAATTAATTGCACTTGGCAAATATTGTATTCTTAGGTTTAATAAAATATAAATGTTTTAGAACCACTCAACCTGGCATTTAACAACACGCGTCTTTTAGGGGTTAAAATAGCATTACCATACTTCAAACCTTTGTGTGAAAGGGATATAATTTTATGTCTTAAAGGTGCCTCACAAATAAGTTTGACAACACTGTATTTGTATCTTCACCATGCTGCACGGCGACTCTGAAACGCACTATAGTTACTTTTTCTTAACTGGCATATGCTACCTACTAATTGAAAACAAAACATTTGTTAATGTAGGTAAGAGGCCAATAGAAAACGTTTACTTTGCTATTGGTTTCTTGCTTACTTCGTTGACATTTATTTTAATTAATAATTTAAAATAATATTAACAATTTCAACAGTTTTTATTTGCATTTTCTTTTTATACATTTCATATAAACATTTGTAGTTGACACCACACTTAATATTGGTTTTGATCTTGGCTCTGATCGAATATTCCAAAACTTGCAGTAGCAGAGAACTTATGAGTTCAATTTGTTCATTCAGAATAGCTGTATTTGTTAAAGTGTGAACTTGAAAGGCCTCAAAAATATTCAATTTACATCTAACACCGCAAAAATGTAAAAATGTTATTACTTATATTATTTGACGTTCATCTGGTTTCCGCGCGTGTGAATGTGGATATTCCTTAAATTCATTTCATTATTTTAATTCGTAAATAGCACATCTTGGTTATCCGAAAGTCGGGATGGATCGTTTCGGCGCGACCGAATAGGCGCGAGAGATTCAGCGCGTCAAATTCAGCGCGAGGACCATTCGGCGCTAAGACAATTCGGCGCGTAGACTTTTCGGCGCAAAAGACGATTCGGCGCTAAAGCACCCAAACATAACATTTTACGTTATTGTTACATGTTCTGCCAAAAATATTTGAAATATATGTTAGATTTCTATTCAGTGCTCATGTCATTAGAGGATTAATGATTATATGGATGTTCTAAATGGCCAATGCTAAAATTTTAAAATGTACAGTACAGTCTTCTTCTTCTTTCTTCTTTTAAGTATAAGCCAACGGCCTAATAATTACCTACAAGGTAGGTTCTATGAGCCCTCTTTGCACTTATGCCAGGCAGGAGACTAACCTAACCCGTCGAACATAGAAGAGAAGTTCCACTAGATGGTTTACGATTGTCAGAGATGTTTGTATGGCAACCAGAACCGACGATTTTACGTACCCACCGAAGCACAGTGTGTACCAAAATACTTATATGCAACAAATGGAAATCTTATTGAACCTTTCGATATTTTTAGTGTTGTGTTTTAACGTACATGCTAACGTTTTCTACAACCTAATTTCAATTTATGTGGAACTTAAATTATCCGCTACTAATCTCTAAAATAGAGCCTCATACGTAAATTAATAAATAGAACATTTTATTAGTATGTGAATTAATGGTAAAAAAATCATAAAATACGTATTCTCGCACCGAAACGTCTTTGCACCGAAGAATCCTTGAGCCGTACCATTTCCACGCCGAAACGCACTCAAGCTAATAGAACTCGATGAGTCGGTCGCACCGAACTGTTGCAGACCGCCAAAAGTTATCCCTGGTATATGTGTTTTCGTTTCAACATTTTTCAAGACATTTCCAGGAATTATGTCCTTAGTTTTGCGCCCGGTCTGTTTTGGGTTTCGGCTTCGGCTGGCTATTTTTCTACATGAACAAAAAAGATTGATCTAGTCGCTTAAAGCGTGCAGACTTTTTGTGCTCAGCGAAAAGAGCGTGGGGTTAAAATTGCTCTTTTAATTAAGTTTTCATATTAGTTTTCGAAATAACACTCGAAGTTAAAGTCAGATTAAGTATAAACAAGTGACAATAACTTCGCTGAGATAACAGTGAAGTTTCGCCTGTAGTTCTATACCGATAAAATTAACTCCGTTTCCGTCAAGATTTGCATTTCCAGTAACAACGCTTTACCTCATTTTATCGCTTTTGGTGCTTAAAACATTTCTTCGTTGCTCCGGAAAATTCCTTATAGTACCTACAACCGATTGCAAACGTCTCTTTGATACATACTTTGTTTTGGTTGCCAATGACGTCAGCATAGCTGTCCTTTTGTTTTTCCTGCTCTTTGGACACCAACCAAACAAAAATGGACCTTTTTGGCTTTCTCTACTCTGTTGTCAGATTCGGGTAAATGTAACCCATATTTTCAGTTATCGGGAGTTATAAGCACTGAGTGCTGCAATTTGTGAAAAGTAGAGGTAGTGATTAGTTAATTTTAGTTGCTGATAATGACTATGAAGTCTTTTTTCGATTTTACAACGACAATTTACAACTAGACTGATTCTGGTCCTCGTTCGAATGTTTTTTGTGTAACTGTACACAAATTTTATTTAAAATATATACCCATTGTTTAATAACTTATGACTTGATATTTTTGTGTGTTTCCTTTTTGTGTGTACTTTGTGAGTAATGCTGAAGTAAGGAGGAAGTACAACAAGGTATGCTCCTCTCCCGGCAACTGTCGCTTCGCTTCACTTAAAAAGGTGGCGCCCAATTATTTTTACTTTAGCTATCCATTGTGGCAATCAAGTCATTCTCCCTGGAATCGTTCTCTGCGGATCCTTCCTCCTCCACGTATTAGCCGAAGAGCGACTAACATCAGTTGAATCAAGAATGATCGTTTTTCCCGTAACAATTAGTTGATGCCAATGCATGGTCGTGTTCTAACAAGTGTTTACCACAATTAGAATTCTGAAGATGTTTGTATTTATGTAAGAGTATATGTTCTTTGTATCTGGAATCATAATTTGTAATTGTTTGGCCTATGTATACACAATTACACTTTAGACAGTTTAATTTGCAAACACCTGATTTTAACAAATCATCGGTGCTATCTTTTGTGTTGATTTGAGGATTTGAAAGTGTTTTTGTTGTGTTAAAAATTACGTAATTTTAGATATGTTATTTGATCTATTACTGAAATATGGAACTGAAATATATTTTAATACAAAAACAAGCAGAATACGAAACCTATTGTCATTGTGAATACCATTATTTACTATTAATTAACCCTTATTGTAGCTAATTGTAAGGCATTGTAGTAGCCTCTTGGCAAATAGTAATACTCAAACATAGAGTAATATTAAAAATAAATAAATAAATTGTAAATGCATTAAAAACCGACGAATTTTGCCAATTATATTGCTCAACAGAACTTTTTACTTTTTCACTAAAATTCCTTCCCATAACCTAACAGGTTTATCTAATTTATAGAATTCCTCCCTCTGTATTCATGATTTATGTTGCCCTAAAGACTTTATAGTCCTAAAGAATTTACCACGGTAGTCCCAGAAATGCAAAACATGAAATTTAAAATGCATTCCTTCTTTTTGCTTTAAAATATATAAATTAAAACTAGTTCTACTTTTTTGTTGTAAATCATAATAACAATATCAATGTAGAAACGCTAGACTATGTAACCAATTCGCACATTATTATTTATAATCCCTTCACTTCTCAATTCTCATGATAATAGGACAAGTTTTAGCTCGCTTTCAAGGGTGGCTTTGCTTGGGAACCGCCTGAACGTGATGGATATTAAAACTAGGGGATGAGAGTGACTTCCAAGACCCTGCAAAAGACACGTTCTCGAATTTCATAGTTTTTGTTAGTCTGCTATAAAAATAAACCGGCTGTGACTTTCTAGAAGTCATAAGGAAACCAGACATAAAGGTAAAGGTGGGTACTAACAGGTAAGTATTAAAATATTAGCTGTGCGTAAAGTGGAATGTTTAAATTAAATTTCTTAATAGATATATAACATTGTATAGTCAAAAATTCTGGGTAAATCGTGTTGGAACAGAATACTTTTTGCATAAATAAGTTGCTTTAGAGATCTGGAGCATTAAAACTATAGTTCTAGAAATAGCTGCAAAATTGAATAGTAAATTTCTTTACAACCCAAGTTTCTACAGTGGTGTGAAAAAGTTCTGCATCACTCAAGAAACTAATTATTTCTTGAACTTTAGCTACATTTTTGGAATAGTTTCCAAAAATTACTTTTAAATATTTGATTTTAATGGCTCTGTCAACAACTTATCTCTTAATTAGAACTTCATAGAAAACAATTAAAGTAAGTTCTTTTCTAAAATCGATAATCAGTTTGTTACGGGTCAAACGTACTTTTTCGTCGACCCGTAACCAGATAGGTGGAAAAAGGCCTACAGCTTAGCTCAGAGGAGTAGGGGGAGTACACGGAAATCGCTTACGGGAGGAAATCTTCCTGGTTGTGTAGAGAGTGAGTCAAAATTAGTGGGCGCCACCTTCCAAATACAGCTGATTGTAGGTTCTCGTGGAAGGCCGAGGGGCCAGCAGCTTACGAGAATCGAACTCACCTTTATTGTGCCTCCTCCTATATATACATGAAGCTTGCAACATTCATGCACAAACAAATACAAATACAAAATAATAAAAGATATACTGAATTTTAATACACATATAATGAAATTATTGGCAATACAAAAGAATGGCAGCAAAAGGTGATTTTAATAACTCTATTTTACCGATAGTCAAATTGAGCGCTCAAGCAAAGGGACTCGCCGTCACTGGCGCGCGTGAATGGTCTAAACGACTGCGGGGCCAGCGGCGTCAGAGCTTACACAAACAACACAATAAGATATAATTAACCTTTACATTTAGTAATACAAAAAACTATCTGCGACTGAAAGTCGCTCTTGTTAGAGACAACAAAAAGGTTCAGTCACTTGGAATTTTGCAAGTTTACGCGTGAAAAAAAAGGGGTTTTTTTTTACACAAAAAAGCTGGTACTTTCTTTCTCAACAAAAAAAAACTTAGTTTCTTTAGCTTGATTTGTAGTAACGAGGCGGAGACAGGCACAATTTGGTTTACAAGAATCGGGAACCGTCTGGAGATGGTTTCAGATCCGGGCAAAAAAAAGGTCGACGTTCTTCGGGAAAATTCCGAGACGAAATATCTGCTACACAACCCTCGTAGTTTGTAGCAGCAACAATACTACGATAGGGACAGGAAATGGGCTCGATATTAATCCGCTAAGGGCGATGGGCAAATTCGCAATGAATTGCCTTTTTGGGTTTAAAATCCTAGTGTACTTCTATGATTCCGACACCTGTCGATGTTCTGTTTCACCCCATGGTAAAACAGCGAAACGAAAACAACATAAGGGATACCCATCGAAAAACCCCAAGCCGCCCCTTGCACCACTCAATTTATTTACGGCCCCCGGACTGATGGAATTTCGAAGACCGGAGTCTGGCGAAGATCTAAGGCCAACTGCAGAGCTAACGCGAAGTGAATCGGCATCTCCCCCAAAAATCTTGCAACATATTACGCAATATCATGAAATATTCCAGAACAATTTCGGCACGTGAATTCGTCCAGGGCCAAGCCCGAACAAAACAATATTCGGCAATTTCGGTTTACAAAGGGAACTGTCAACATAGCTCCATATTAGAAAAACAAAATAGCGAAAACTGTTATTAAAAATGTAGCGGCAATAGTTAAATGAACACAACAAGTTATTCGGCCATTTTCTAATGCGATCATTAAAATGCATTTATCTTGAAACTTAAGATAACTAGGAGAAATACTTATTGTTTTATGAGTGAATATGCTACGGGTAAAGTTAGATTAACGGCTAAAACTAGGATTACCCGGGTAAACTGCGTAATATCCACGAGGCATGGGTAAAGTCCGAAATATAATTTAAATTAAACACGTTTCGAGCTTTACTCGGGTAAACCGCATTTTATTCGCTAACCGTAACATATATACATATATACTTACAGGTAGTATGGATTATTCAGTTGCATTTTGCATGTTCTTAACAGCACCATCCAAAAAGGAACCGGTCAAATTATCGGATGAAAAACGATATGAAATCATTTTTCATCGTAAACAAGGTGCTTCCAGTCGTGAAATAGCTATGAAAGTGCAGCGCAATGGTCGTCAAAAAAAAACTTCAGTGAGAGACGACGGTGTATAGCGGAATACGAGCCTGACAGACAGAAGTTTAAATTCCATAGATTTAACAAAGATATGGTCCGAAGCTACTGGTGTAAGTGTATGCACTTCTACTGTAAGACGGAGATTTTTTAAATCTGGACTGAGGGGTTCGAAACCCCGGAAGAAACCCCTCCTATCAGAAAAACAAAGGCTCCATCGTTTGAGATGGGTAAAGGATCATCTCCAATGGCCCCAGAAATATGGCAGAAGGTATTAGTTAATGATGAATCTACCTTTAACATTAATAATCATGCTGGAAACACATATGTTAGAAGATTTCCTAGAGAAGAAATTTCACCACAGTGTGTTCTGGGAACAATTAAACATCCAACCTCTGTCCATTATATGGGACTGCATGTCTGCTGAAGGTGTTGGTAGACTCCATATTGTATCTGACATGATGAATGCAACCAAATACATTGATGTCCTACAGTAGAAGATACTGCCTAGTGGAAAAGATTTATTTCCTAACAAAACCTTTATCTTTCAAGATGATGTCGACCTATAAAGTTAAAAAAATAGATTTGCCAGCACAATCCCCGGGCCTAAATCCTATAGAAAACTTATGGCGGAAGATTTCTAATATTATTTCAACACCAAAACAAAAACTGAAATTTCAAATCCCTAATTGACGCCTGGTATCGCTGCATTACGAAGGAAGAATTACAAAATCTGCCAGAAAGTTGTAAAATGGTTATTACTTATTAAAAATAAAGGATGGCCTATTAAGTACTAAAATAGTTTTAAGTTAATTAGTGTGCATTGTAATAAACGTTTAGGTATAGACTACATTATTATATACTATAACGTACAATTTTTCTGTTTTGTAATACATTTTATATATTGAACTGTTTCCGTTTTTTTATGGAGCAACATTTGGGCTGTTATTATTACTAGTAAATACCTGTATTATATTTGCAACGATGAAATGAAAATTATTTGAAACGAAATGGGTTTAAACTGCAATTTATCTTAATTATGCAACTGATGCAGAGCTTTTCACACCACTGTAGAATGCAGCAGTTATTCTAGATAAACGACCTTCCACCTAAATGACAATATATTGCTATTCAAATAAAATCCTAAGTATCGCATACGTTGTCGCATACTATATCCATATCAAATGATCACTGTACAAGACTGGACATCGGCGATATGCAAGAGCTATAAACAACGTAGCTTCTGTACGTGCTTGTGCATAAAGAACCGGTATTTATGTAGCCCTCGAGGCCATTTTCTTCGATACCTTTATTATCCTACAATTTACACCATAAAAGCATTAATATTTACCTTTGTTGCGTTGTATTATACTACTATGCCCACTATCCGATTGCAGGGGCCAGCGTATGTCATAAAGTTACTTATTGCCTGTTAAATAGCCACTTTGGCATATGATTCTCAAATTTCAGGCGTTTTGTTGTTTTGAAGTATCGGCAATTCACGTACCTTAACGTATTTAACTCGTTCATTAATTTTACTAATTTATATGACAGTTTGAACAAGATATAAAACATTCTTTAACTTTAACCTAAAAAATATTTAGTAGTTGACCTGTGCACTGCACCTGTATTTTGTTAATTGGTTTATTAACAATAGAAAACAATCTGTGTTTCGATTTTTAGATACGCATTTTTTTATCTTATAACATTCTTCTGATTGAGTTTTATAGTGGAACACTCAACTTTTACTTAGTGAAAAATATATTTCAAGGAATGAAACACCTATGGGTTAGTTTTTACATATTCACGTTTTAGCTTGTACAGAGTGCATCTTAAAGAACGCAATACCTACGCGATGGCTTTAAACCAATTTTTCTGTTTATCATGCATAACATTTTAACAAAATTTTCAGTTCCTATATTCTGAAAATCCTATTTTAAAGAACGAAATGCATATGCAATTGTTCTTCTTATGCAGTTTACCTAAATACGGTATAAAACATACCATTTGGATAAAATTTTCAGTTTGTAGGTTCCGAATATCGTTCTTTATTGAACGAAATACACATGCGATTAGTTTTAATACAATTTTCCTAAATACTGTGCGAAAAATAACATTTTTACACAATTTTTTGTTTCTAGGTTATGAAAACCGTATTTTAAAGAACGAAATACACATACAATTGGTTTTTTTATGTAATTTACCTAGATGTGGAACAAAAAATACCATTTGGATAAAATTTTCAGAACTTCATTTGTGAAAATCGTATTTTAAAGAACGAAATACACATACAATTGGGTTTTTATGCAATTTACTTAATTACGACACGAAAAATAACATTTGGATAAAATTTTCGGTTTCTAGGTTGTGAAAAGCGTATTTTAAAAAACGAAATACACACACAATTGGTTTTTTTATACAATTTACCTAATTGCGACTCGAAAAATAATATTTGTAAAATATTTCAATTTCTAGGTTCTGAAAGCCATATTTTAATAACGAAATATAGATACAATTGATTTTTCTATGCAATTTTCCTAAATACGATATAAAATATACTATTTGGATAAAATGTTCAGTTTGTAGGTTCTGAACATCGTTTCCTATAGAACGAAATACACATGCGATTAATTCTAACGCAATTTTTCTAAATATGGTGCGAAAAATAACATTTGTATAAAATTTACGGTTTCTAGGTTGTGAAAAGCGTATTTTAAAGAACGAAATACACACACAATTGGTTTTTTTATGCAATTTACGTAATTGCGACACGAAAAATAACATTTGTACAAAATTTTCGGTTTCTAGATTGTGAAAAGCGTATTTTAAAGAACGAAATACACACATAATTGGTTTTTTTATGCAATTTACCTAATTGCGACACGAAAAATAACATTTGTACAAAATTTTCGGTTTCTAGATTGTGAAAAGCGTATTTTAAAGAACGAAATACACACACAATTGGTTTTTTTATGCAATTTACCTAATTGTGAGCCGAAAAATAACATTTGGATAAAATTTTCTGTTTCTAGGTTGTGACAAGCGTATTTTAAAGAACGAAATACACACATAATTGGTTTTTTATGCAATTTACCTAATTGCGACACGAAAAATAACATTTGTACAAAATTTTCGGTTTCTAGATTGTGAAAAGCGTATTTTAAAGAACGAAATACACACACAATTGGTTTTTTTATGCAATTTACCTAATTGCGACACGAAAAATAACATTTGTACAAAATTTTCGGTTTCTAGGTTGTGAAAAGCGTATTTTAAAGAAGGAAATACACACATAATTGGTTTTTTTATGCAATTTACCTAATTGCGACACGAAAAATAACATTTGTACAAAATTTTCGGTTTCTAGGTTGTGAAAAGCGTATTTTAAAGAACGAAATACACACATAATTGGTTTTCTTATGCATTTTACGTAATTGCGACACGAAAAATAGCATTTGGATAAAACTTTCAGAACTTAGTTTGTGAAAATCGTATTTAAATAAGGAAATACACATACAAATGCGTTTTTTATGCAATGTACCTAGATGTGGAACAAAAAATACCATTTGGATAAAATGTTCAGTTTGTAGGTTCTGAACATCGTTTCCTATTGAACGAAATACACATGCGATTAATTCTAACGCAATTTTTCTAAATATGGTGCGAAAAATAACATTTGTATAAAATTTACGGTTTCTAGGTTGTGAAAAGCGTATTTTAAAGAACGAAATACACACACAATTGGTTTTTTTATGCAATTTACCTAATTGCGACACGAAAAATAACATTTCTACAAAATTTTCGGTTTCTAGGTTGTGAAAAGCGTATTTCAAAGAACGAAATACACACATAATTGGTTTTTTTATGCAATTTACCTAATTGCGACACGAAAAATAACATTTGTACAAAATTTTCGGTTTCTAGATTGTGAAAAGCGTATTTTAAAGAACGAAATACACACACAATTGGTTTTTTTATGCAATTTACCTAATTGTGAGCCGAAAAATAACATTTGGATAAAATTTTCTGTTTCTAGGTTGTGACAAGCGTATTTTAAAGAACGAAATACACACATAATTGGTTTTTTATGCAATTTACCTAATTGCGACACGAAAAATAACATTTGTACAAAATTTTCGGTTTCTAGATTGTGAAAAGCGTATTTTAAAGAACGAAATACACACACAATTGGTTTTTTATGCAATTTACTTAATTGCGACACGAAAAATAACATTTGTACAAAATTTTCGGTTTCTAGGTTGTGAAAAGCGTATTTTAAAGAACGAAATACACACATAATTGGTTTTTTTATGCAATTTACCTAATTGCGACACGAAAAATAACATTTGTACAAAATTTTCGGTTTCTAGGTTGTGAAAAGCGTATTTTAAAGAA
>JABXWE010018868.1:0-32693 GCA_014611495.1 Limonius californicus
CGTAAGGTCGACCCTAACACTATGGTATCTAAGAACAAAAGTAAATTTCTAATTATACAGGGTGTCTCAGAAAGAATGGGCCAGCGTTTAGTGATAGATTCTTTAGGTTAAAATAAACCGATTAAACCTAATATACCTTAGGCAGAAAGTCCTTCCTTAAGAAGTTATAGGGCCTTAAAGTTCAATTTTTTATTTTTTCTTTTTATTGTAATTTCCACAAATCTAAAGATATTTCTTTGAAATTTGGTACACATACTTAGCATTATGCAATACAGTGACAGAATTATTTTCATTAACCGGACTTGACCGTAAGAGGCACTTAACCTACCACTGAAATTTTATATTGGCAGAAAGTCCTTCATTAAGAAGTTATAGGGCCTTAAAGTTCAATTATTTATTTTTTCTTTTTATTGTAATTTCCACAAATCTAAAGATATTTCTTTGAAATTTGGTACACATACTTAACATTATGCAATACAGTGACAGAATTATTTTCATTAATCAGACTTGACCGTAAGAGGCACTTAACCTACCACTGAAATTTTATATTGGCTCTAACTTTGTTATTAGTAGAACATTTTAAAATTTTAAATTATTTTCTGGAAGAGAATTAAAAAATACAAAAATAAGGTACTCTTAGGTCATACGCGTAGAGGCAACCGTTTGCCTTAAAATGCTTGTCCCAAGTTTTGGATTGTCGTTATGACGTGCAATTATGTGTGTGTTATAGAAATTGTATTTTTAATTTCTGTTTCATTTACGAAAATGCCTCGACATAACGAACGTCGCTACATTTTCGTAAACACAAAACACAAATTAAAAATACTATTTCTATAATACCAAAGTATTTAATTGACTTATCATTGTTTTTTACTGTAGGTCACAAGCACTACCCACTGTTTTTGTGATCATGGCTATCTGATAATTGCATATCGTAACTACAGCCCAAAACTTGGGACAAGCATTTTAAGGCAAACGGTTGAATTTACGCGTATGAACTAAGAGTACCTTATTTTTGTACTTTTTAATTCTCTTTCAGAAATTAACATAAAATTTTAAAACGTTCTACTAATAACAAAGTTAGAGCCAATATAAAATTTCAGTGGTAGGTTAAGTGCCTCTTACGGTCAAGTCTGGTTAATGAAAATAATTCTGTTAATGTATTGCATAATGTTAAGTATGTGTACCAAATTTCAAAGAAATATCTTTAGATTTGTGGAAATTACAATAAAAAGAAAAAATAAAAAATTGAACTTTAAGGCCTTATAACTTCTTAAGGAAGGACTTTCTGCCTAAGGTATATTAGGTTTAATCAGTTTATTTTAACCTAAAGAATCTATCACTAAACGCTGGCCCATTCTTTCTGACACACCCTGTATATCAAAAGTTGTCGAGAAAGGAATGAAAAGCAATAATTGTTTTCACGAACAACGCTTCCTGTAAGTAATTAATCTAGCAGTTTGCGGCGAGCAAATGGCGACGAGTGATGGTGGGCAAATGACCTACACCTAGCAACGAATTAAAATGCAGTTAATAACAGTGTGTCGATTGTGACAAATAGGGTATGTGTTTTTAGAAAAGCAAAAGGAGGAAAATGTAGGACACCAGAACTATTTAACATACTATGTATCAGTGTCATTATACCAAAAGAATACCTACGGTCTACTTTGGTAACATTACCGAAAATACCGCAGGTTCATAACTGCAGAACAATTAGTGGAATGTCTCATACGTTGAACATATTTCTTTGAATAATTTATTTTAGGATCAAACAAAAAGCTGAAGAATATATAAGTCAATCTCAATTTGGCTTTCGAGAACATCTTGGAACTAGTTGTACTTGTAGAACGTTATCTGGAAGTTTTTAAAGAAGTATACACTTGCTGTGTGAATTATGAGAAGGCGTTCGGTAAGTTACAAGATAAATTGATGGAACTTTTACAACGACTCGAACTTGACCTTACAGTAACCAAGAACTTAATATTGGAATCAAGCAGAGTTGGTACGTGTAGAAGATGTGACAACAGAAGTTATTGAAATTAAAGGAAGGGTTTGACAGGTATGCGTGCTTTCCTCTGGATTGTTTAATGTGTACGCAGAGCAAGTCATTCAAAATGCATTAGCTGACAGGCCAGAAGGAATTAAGGTTAATGAAACAATTTTTAATAATGTACGCTAGGCAGATGTCATACATACAAACAACAAGATCGATCTGCAAATTCTCATGGACAGACTGAATGTAGGAAGTAAGTATATAGGATTAACTACAAACACAAGAAAAAGAAGAACATGTTTGTATATGTATATGTATTTAAGCCGTGACATCAACATCACGATGAACCATCTTCAAGAAGTAAAGAGACGATTTGAAATTGCAACAGCGGGCTTTCATATAATATATTTTTGCATTATAATAATACAATTACAATATATAATATATGTTTAAAACTGTCGGTTTCAATCAGAATGCGAGTATTATACGTGGTCCTTACTTCTTTCTATAGATTTGGATAATTACGAATGACACCGAGTAGCGAATACAAGATTCCTTGGACTGCCAGAATAGCAAATCACATTATGAAGCACAGGCAGCATGAAATTTTAAAAGTGCTGTTATAAGGGAAGGTAGAAGGAAATGATGTCTACGAATAAATAGAAAGTCATGATTTATTAATATAACGGAGTAAACAAAGCGGAACACAAGCAATATTATTCCGAAAAACATAACGCAGAAGAGAATCCCATAATGGTCCTAAACATCATTTACAGTAGATACAGCACAAGCAAGTGCGAGACAAGCAAATATTCTGCGGCCCCTTAAATAGAGGTGAAAATTGACTTATCTTGAAAACCAATCTTCTTTTTTTCAGTTTTAAATTAATGATGCTGAAAAGGAACATCCATCAACGCATTAAGTACGTATTATACATCTAATCACTTATTAATTAATATTAAAAAAAATAAGTATACATAATAAATCTGAACGTTTCAAGTGATATCTCAGTAATGTTTACATACCATTCATTTCAGTTGATTGAACGGAAAGATTGTAGAATTGGGCAGAAAAGTTTAATGCTTGTATTATTTATAAAGTAAAAATAAGTAAAATTTTACACAGTTCATAAAAAATATGAATTATTATGAAACTATGTTTAGTTTGAGAGAATGCTGCAAATAGAAAAAACTGCTTAATTAAATTGTCCAAAAAAACAGTTTTGAAGATAGGTATTACATTTAGAGTGGCGACAGAGACTGCTTATTTATATTTAAATACTTAGAATATTTTAAGTCTGATAGCTTGAAATGTATTATTTTACAGAGGATTTTTGAACTGTTAAAATAAACCTTAATTCTTAGTTGGACAAGTTTCGGTTAAACGACCACAGGGATGTTTCCAAAGTACTGCCTAAAATATGTGCTCAACGAATGGCATGTGCTATCCGTTTTACAACAGTGTAAGATGCTGTGAAGAGCTTTTATATTTAATAAAATTTTAATCGTCGTCGTAAACTGAAACTACTTTGCCAGCGTCGCGGCGGATGTTTTTGAATCCCTAGCAGTTTGCATATTAATCGTACTTAAAGAAACTTGTCCTGCACAATGTGAAAGAGGATTTTTCTAGAAGGTCCTTGATGGTGATATTTGAAATTTTGTAAGTAATAGCTAAATGTTGAACGATTGAATAACGCATGTTCAGCATTAAGTATGGACTAATTGCGATAATTCTGCAAATATTATCTTAGCGTAAACATTATCGAAAGGATACAGCGATATTGATATATTTTTTAATGCGTTGACGTAGTTAAATTTTTTCTTCTTCAGAAAAATGTGGACAATGTTTACATTAAGTGGGTTAGTTCAACAACAGAACGTCCAAAGAGAAGGTAATTATTGTTTCGGTGTATCACATATATAACAGGAGTAATCGATGTGTTAATTTAGTATCTTTTCCACCTACCACAAATATTTGGTTATCCCACACCGATCATAAGCGCTACCTCTACACTCCATCACAGCACAGATTTAGATAGAAATAAAAAAATTGAATGCTATATTACCGGAAGAAGCCATTCTTTCTTTCATAATCACATCTCCTTTTGGTGTCGGGTTTCGTTCGTCTGTCATGGTGTTAGTATCATATTTGGAGCAGATTACTAATGTGCCCGCCGCGAGCACGAGGCGCTCTGTTGGCACAGGCTTAGAACTCCCGTCGAAGTATTGATAGGAGAGAGCGATGCTTAACTCTTCTGATCGTACGCGAATGACCATCCTAACTCTACAAATTAAGGACCTCTGGATCGAACCTACCATTTTTTGAAAAGAAACTTCATGAAATACGTATGGCACTCCATCACAGCACAGATTTAGATGGAAACAAAAAAATTTAAAAGTTATATTACCGGAAGGAGCAATTCTTTCTTTCTTCCCTTTTGGGGTCGGGTTTCTTTCGTCTGTCATTGTGTTAGTATGATGTGTGGGACCGATTGTTAATGTGCCCGCCGCGAGTACGAGACACTCTGTTGGCACAAGCTTAGGACTTCCGTTCAAGAAATGATCGGAGAGAGTGATTCTTAATTGTTCTGATCGTATGTGAATGACATCCTAGCTTTACAAAACGAGGACCTCTGAAACGTAACTACCATTCTTAGAAAGGAATCTTCGTGAAATACATATTGCACTCCATGACAGCACAGATTTAGATGAAAATAAACAAAATTGAATATTATATTACCGGAAGGAGCCATTCTTTCTTTCTTAATCACATCCTCTTTTGGTGTCGGGTTTCTTTCGTCTGTCACGGTGTTCGTATGATATTTGGGACCGATTATTAATGTGCCCGCCGCGAGCACGAGGCGCCCTGTTGACACTGGCTTAGGACTCCCCTCCAAGTATTGATCGGAGAGAGCGATGTTTAACTCTTCTGATCGTGCATGAATGACCATCCTAGCTCTACAAAAGGAGGAACTCTGGAACGAACCTACCATTCTTAGAAAATAATGTACGTGAAATACATATAGCACTCCATCACAGGCCAGATTTAGGTGGAAATAAAAAATTTGAATATTATATTAATGGAAGGAGCCATTCTTTCTTTCTTAATCACATCCCCTTTTGGTGTCGGGTATCTTTCATCTGCCATGGTGCTACTATGATATCTAGGACCGGTTATTAATGTGCACGTCGCTAGCACGAAGGGCCTTGTTGACACTGGCTTAGGACTCCCCTCCAAGTATTGATTGGAGAGAGCGATGCTTAACTCTTCTGATCGTACGTGAATGACTATCCTAACTCTACAGAACGTAGGCATCTGGAACGAACCTACCATTCTTAGAAAATAATCTTCGTGAAATACATATAGCACTCCATCACAGCACAGATTTAGGTGGAAATAAAAAATTTGAATATTATATTACTGGAAGGAGCCATTCTTTCTTTCTTAATCACATCCGCTTTTGGTGTCGGGTATCTTTCGTCTGTTAATGAATGACCATGCTAGCTCTACTAAATGAGGACCTCTGAAACGAACCTACCATTCTTAAACAAGAATCTTCGTGAAATACATATTGCACTCAACTGCAGCACAGTTTTAGATGGAAATAAGAAAATGAGTATGCGGTATATGATTATATCGCTGGAACGAGCCAATCTTTCTTTCTTAATCATATCCCGTTTATCTTTCGGTGTCGGGTTTCTTTTGTTTCAGGTTTTTTTTGTTATGTACAAATGTACAAGGGGGTAGTCGAGTCCGTTGACCTTTTAACCACTATGTTCATACCGTTTATGCCAAATCACTTTTTACATGTATTCTTAGACTCGTACCATTTATACTGAAGGAGACTTCGAACTCCTTTAACGACTGTCATGGTGTTAGTATGATATCTAGGACCGATTATTAATGGGAATCCGCCAAGGCGACTAGCTAAGCCCGTTGGTATTCAATGTCATTATAAATGAAATTATAAAAGAATTAAAATATAAAAGCGGGTACAAAATGGGAAATATGAATTTTAACATAATCTGCTTTGCTGACGATGCGGTTTTAATAAGTGACCAGTTCTACCGGACCTCTAAACGATTCAGCCTGAATTTATCGATTAATAAACCAAAAGCAGTTGTAATAAGTAAAGAACCAATACGCTGAAAACTGGAAATACAGGACAAAGTCATACAATAAGTGATGGAATTCAATTATCTTGGAGCGAATATAACGAGTACAGGCAGCACACAGGAAGAGGTTATGACTCAAGCCAACAAAACCGTCAAAATATCTGGGTGTCTCAATAGCACCATATGGTACAATAGGTTTTTAAGCCGTGAACTCAACGTTCGAATATCGAAAAGTACTGTAAGGCTAATTCTGACATACGGTGTAGAAGCGAGAGTAGATACTTCCAAACCATACAATTGTTGGAAGCGACAGAAATGAAAACTCTTCGGAAAATAACTGGAAATACAAGATTGGATGGATAGAGTAAGAAGCGCTTCTGTAAGAGACCAATGCTAAATCCAAAAGATCGGGTTTGGGTAAATAGGAGGCGAGAGGAATGGGAGAACCACATCACTAAAATGCACGAAGACCGCCTAAAGAAGTTCCAGGGATACGTCATCTAAAGGGAGGCGAAGTATAGGGAGACCGCGGAAAAGATGGAGCGACTCCTAATCCGGTAACAACAAGCCAAAGACCTAACATCAAGAAGATAAAGAAGAAGATTATTAATGTGCCCCTCGCCAGCACGAGGCGCCCTGTTGGCACATGCTTATTGTATTGATCAGAGAGAGCGATGTTTAACTTTTCTGATTTTATATGAATGACCATCCCGGCTGTGCAAATGCCGACCTCTGGAACGAACCTACCGTTCTTAAAACAGTGTTCGTGAAATGCATGTTGTTGGGATGAGATATTCCTTAAATATATTAACATTTATGCGATTAATTAGCAGTTACGCACATGTACAAGGTACACAACATACATCGCAACGCTATTACTCCTTTTAAATTTAATTTCGAACGGAACTGAATGTACTAGTATCAATAGTGTTTGTGACAGAAATAATGAAATTTTGAAATAGACTATGTAATTTTAAGTTAATTTTTGAGCATCATTATTGGCCATGCCGTTTTGTGTTTGGCCGTACTCAAAAAACAGGTCCTTAAATGTAGCTAAATTTCCAAGTCTTCCTAATAATTTGGTGGAGATACCTTTCGACGTCTTTTTTGTGCTTTATTGAATAATTTTGACACAAACCTTTCACATCCCTGCGGGTACTTATCGTCCATATATCGTCACATTATGTCAATATTTAAATAGTAGTTTCTGTAATCGTTGAATTGACGCAATTGATAAAAGCGCCCGCGCCTCCACCAATTCTCACTTTACTAAAAACTTAAGGGAAATATTTAAACAGCAGTGTGAATAGGGAGAGCCTGGAAAATTATATAATTTTAAAGATAAAAACCGGCAATAACTGACGCATGTCTCGACAGACCTATTGTGAAACTCGTTTGTGGGTTTCCTCAACGATTACATTATCATCATGCAATCAGCGGAAGACACCTTAAACCATCTTAAATAAAAACATGGTAATTCCACCATAACCCTCGAAGGAATTTATCAGTAAGATATAATTTACCGAATTGTAGCAATTATTCCACATTTATAACCAATCCTACACCTTATAATGCGAATGGATGTCGTTTTATGTTAGGAAATCGATTTTTGGCATTTTTAGCGGTCAAATTTCAATGTAAACCTTAATTTTGTAGAGTGCTCCGTAATTCACCATTCCTAAATGCTGACAGATTGCGTACATTATTCAATTTAAAATTTTTGTTTTAAGGATATTCGATTAGCGGTGCTGAATATTTAATTACTTCGGCTAATGGGTTATATGAGAAGAATGGTGAAACTGCGGATAACGGAAACGTTTAAATAGTTCCCTAAGGGTACTAAAATTTTGGACTCAACACATACTGCTCCATCAGCAAACGCGATCCTAATAAATTAAGCATTCCTGAAATACACACGAGTAATGTAGATCTCGAAATATCCTTACCCTACATTTTATAAACCAGATGGATGCAGTATATCAAATCTTATCGAGGTATAAACTTGCGTTGGGATTTTCCAAATTGCGAAATGTTCTTCTGCTTTTCAGGTCACGCCTTTTGGGTAGATTCGTGTGTTAGATAAGATACGCACGAATTTTTCTTACGCTGAAGCAGTAAGAGCTATTATAGTAGAGAAAATTATGAAAAATATACTGTAAGGAAGGAAAAGCTTCATTCTAGACCAAAAAACATTAGGTCAACTTGTCATAATTATTATGAGAGTGCTCTGTAAGAATGTACGTTCATTAAAAATAACGCGAATTCCATGTTCCCTAAAATAAAGTTTAAAATACACATGAACGTTTCACCTAGATAGAGAATGTGTGGAAACACTTTACTGGTTTAATATTAATCTAATCCTTAAACGAACTGTGAATTGGACGGGACGAAACAAGACTAGTCTGAGACGATTTCAAGGATTCAATCACGAATGAAATCTTCAAAAATCATTGTTCAGAAAATCACAGTTCTATTTTTAAAATCAGTGAGAGCATCTGAATCGCGAGGGTTCATTCAATATAATTTCCTTGGAAGTCGAAGAAAGTCATTAGCCTTCGTTCACCAGTGCTATTTGTCCGGAGTAGCAATTTACATAGAATTTTAAATGAACTGCTGATCATCTGATGAAAAACAGCAAAAGGCGAACTCGAGAGGACTTTTTTATTGCTGACGATATCCAGAAGGCAATCTGAATAAAAAGTACAAGTATTTCACAAATTAGGGTGGCTTTGTTCGGTATTTTTTATCATAATTTACATAAAATCGAACTTTCTCACTTTCAAAGCAACATATTGGGCTAGCTATTAGTAAAAGCTTAACCTATATTGTATCTCTGCAATTCGTAATCTTTATAATGCATTCCAGCTGAATACTTTACATAAAGGGGAAAGGAAGCACGTCCTCGCTTGAGCTTTGAATTATTTGCATAAAATGTGCAAACAATTTTATCATCGCGAATATGGCTATCCCAGGGGTGCATTTTATTACCGCAACCGTAAAAGTATTTAATAACGACAGCTTCACATTAAATTTTCATTCAATGAAACTATCATCTCGAGGGCATGGTAAGTTTGATAACGCGTTTTATTCAGTTTAAAGTTATTTTGATTTGGTATTTGTAGCAATTTCATTATTTCTTGTAATTGTATAAGTAGTTAATAAACAATTATATAATTAATTTTAGGTAATTTATTATAAACATTTGCTATACGGTTTCTGCACGATCGAGCATTTCACGCGGTTATTCATTTTGGTTTAAAGAGAGTAAGTTGTGTTTACCGTTCAAGTTTTGGTTGCTATGGGCCGCTAGGCCGTAAAACTGACAAAAGCCCATGGACGGTGGTAAAAAATGGGAGGTAACCACACGTAAGTAATTAATAAACAATTATATAATTAACTTTAGGCAATTTATTTAATAATGATGTGGACCAGAAATAGTTTATATAGACATGTAACGTTAAAAAGCCATTTTTTAATATCACGAATTTATTGTGATGGCGTAAACAGACAGAACTCTATTTCATTGACCGGCTGCATTTATAGTAAGCTCTCTTGAGCTTTCCTTAATATAAGGAATTTTAAGAAGTCTTTAGAAACGTATAACACGTGATCAAACAGTTTCCAAATTAGGGAGGGTTATGAAAATTTTTGCATGTCTGGTATTGAACTATAAACAAATGCCAATTTAAGCACCTGTCAAATTAAAATGAGACATGAGACAAGAGACATGAGACATGAGACATAAGATATGAGACGTGAGACGTGAGACATCAGACAGGGATGTGAGACGTGATGAGACATCAGAAATGAGACATGAGAAATGAGACATGAGACGTGAGGGATGGGACATGAGACATAAGGTCTGAGACATGAGACGTGGAATATGAGACGTGAAATATGAGACGTGAGACATGAGACATGCGACTTGAGGCGAGACATGATCCATTAGACATGAGACCCGAGACAAGAGACAGGAGACGTGGGACGTGAGACATTAGATATGAGACATGAGATATGAGACATGAGAAATGAGACAAGAGACGTGAGACATGAGACTTGAGACATGAGACATGAGAGATGAGACATGAGAGATGAGACATGAGACATGAGACATGAGACATGAGACATGAGACATGAGACATGAAACATGAGGCATGAGACATGAGACATGAGACATTAGACATGAGATAGGAGACATTAGACATAACAAATGAGACATAAGATCTGAGACACATGAGATGTGAGACATGAGGCTTGAGGCATGAGACATGAGAATAGTTCTTAGGTACAATAATTATATAAAGACACTTGTTGTGATTGTTTCTGCCCAACTATTACGTTAGGTGAGAGCGATATTTACCATCATCATATAGTTTGATTTCTTGAATGTTCATTTCAAATTCTTATTTTCTACTTGTATTGTTAACAGTTGATTACATTTTCTAAGTGTTTTGCGGTTTTTCTGCAGGTGCGTATGTGTAAGGTGGTTTATTACTTTACCATTAATCATTATGCCTTTTATTATGTGTATCCGTTTTGAAGATCATCTCTGAATACAGATTGAACAGAAGTGGAGATAGTATACAACTTTATCTTACGTAACCAAATGTTTCAAACAGGACCGGCTGAAAAGGAGGAAACTCCTAAACATCCATTGAAATGTATGTATATAGGTGGGCTTATTATAAGTTGACTTATATCTATTAAGTTTCAATATATCGTGAAAATTCAAAATTCATTTATCTTACGCCCGGTAGAATTTCAGTTTGTTCGGTAAATTTACCTTCTACATTAATAGTTGCTGGTTCATTTCAGTAGACGTCTTTTTGCAGGCTTAAGATTAATAAAATCAAGACGTTTATTAAAGGACCATTTTGCACATTAAGGAAGGTATTTTATCATTTCGACGGTACTTAATAAACATTCAAATCACTGGAAGCAGCCTGTCGTTAAAATATGCAATTCAGGCAGGGGTTTACTTCATTGTTTTATTTCAAGTTTTGCCCCGAATGTATATGTGAATAAGGTTTATTTAAATATTGCTTATTTTGTTCATCGTGCGAGTCTGTATTGGCTTCACTCCACTACCAACCCGTCATTTATTTCAAACGATGTGTGACTCACATTGAAATCCGATCAGATAACGTCAAACTATTCGTTCAGAACTCGATGTCTCACTTCTTTTTTAAAGAAGTTCTTTTGCATCATTTCTACCGTAAGGGATAAACGGGATGCACGGCTTTGAACCTCGTGCCACTGTTAGCATGACGAAACACTGCATCCACTTTAGTAGTGACCGAGCCTGCGTTGCTTAATTTTGGCGATCACTTGACTAGCACCAGCAGCGTTTGGTTATGTGATCTACCCTATACACTCTGTAATAGTACAGAAGAGAGATGTACATTGGCTACATGTTTTTGTTATTTATTTTTGTTTAAAGACAGTGAGTTGTGTTTACCGTTCAAGTTTTGGTTGCTATGGGCCGCTAGGCTGTAAAACTGACAAAAACCCATGGGCGGATGGTAAAAAATGGGAGGTAACCATACGTTTGGCAACACAAATGCTTTTAACGTGGTTTCGTTTTGCTTACATATTCTATAGAAACAGCGTTAGGTAACAAGATGCATGATAACCAAAGAAGGGCGGTGAGGTTGGTTTCCATGAATCTTCATAACAACCAAATCAAAGGTAGTTTTAGAAAATTCTCTTGTAATATTTAAACAGTGTTTTAAAATTTAGTCATTGTTTCGCTAGTACAAAATTATAATAATCAGCTTTGGACATTAAGTCAATTTTGTACCGGTCTCGGATAAGTTATTATCCTCGACTGGTAAACTGTACTTACCTACCTTGATGTTTAAACAACTATTGTGCTAGATAGCTATTTCACAGCATTTGTAGTATTATATTCGGAGGTCGGTCCCACTTCACTTGGCCCACTTACAAAATTCACAATTTTTGGCACTCAATTAAGTGAATTCTAAACAATTATTTAATTATTTTTTATTTTTTACCGAACATTTTAGAGATTTTTAGTTAACGTAAAACCTACTAAGATAATTTAATCCTACTAAGATAATAAATTAAACAGAAAAACGAAAAATGTGTAATCAGAGGAACGTGAACGTGAAATGCATTTTAAAAGTTTACCATTGGAAAACATCATCTTTATTTTTAACAGCGGCCTTAATTCTTCGAGACATAGTATTTACTAGGGTCTGGCAGTGCAATGTAGTAAATATATCCCACATTTCTTGAAGTTTGTGACTGAGTTATGGGTTGGCTCTAGGGCTATTCCAGGCAACCGTTTCTTCATTTCGAGACAAAGTGTCTCAATCGTAGAAAAGCCAGGGCTGCTCAAAACCCACTCTTACAGTAGAATAGTATTACCTGAGAACAATTTTAAAGTTTATTTTTAACGTGTGGCAGGAAGCTCCATCTTGTTGAAAACTGACATTCCCAAAGCTTCTTCCATTGTTAGCAGATTTCTAATTGATATGTCCTTTTGATCATTTCAATCTGTTTTTCTTTTGGTTTAGGTCAAAAATGGCTTTCCTTTAGCCAAACAAGCTTTTTCGTCGACCTGTAACAGGAAAGATGGTAAAAGGCCTTCAGCTTAGCTCAGAGTAGTAGGGGTGGTTCACGAGAAACGCTTACGGGAGGGCAGTCGTACCTAGTTATGTACAAAGTAAGTAAAAATTAGTGGGCGACACCTTTCAAATCACAGCCGATTGCAGGTTCTCGTGGAAGGCCAAGAAGCCAGCAGCTTACGGGAATCGGGCTCACCTTTATTGTGCCTCCTGTTGTATATAAAGCTTACAAAGTTCATGCACACAATACAAGACAATTACACAGAAATGAACGATATGGTGAATTTTAAGAAAAATATAATTCTACTGCTGGAATTTAGTAACACAAAATACAAAAACCAAGATTACATTCAAAATGGTAATAAGTATAGATTTAGTACATGGTAGTTGAAACGTTTGAACAAGAAAAGCTCGCCGCCCCTGGCTTGCGGCATTTACTTTCCCAACTACAGATCTGCGCAGCCAGTGACTTCGAGTTTACAAAAATTATAATTTATAATTGCACTTTACAGTTAACAAAAAAAATGACAACTGGTAACTGAAGGTCACTTTCCGATCAATCAAAAGAAAAAGGTTCAGTACTTTAATCCAATAAAACGATGCCCGAAACAAATTTTCATAACACAATTAACAATTTGTTTTACCTTGAGTTTCTTCGGTAGGGAGTAGAGAGAAGCAGGCACAGTTTGGGGTGTTCTTAGGTCCTAAAGAAACAGGCAAAAATTGCACGCCACTGATGGCTGGAATCATGATTGCATCAGCAATCGCCAAGACGTTCTTCAGGAAAACGGGAAATTTTGGAACGAAATATTCGCTGCACAAACTTCCAAGTTCTTTGTCGCAGCAGCGGCACATCCAGAGGGACAGCCATTTACAACTATGGAACTAGTTGAGATAGCTTTCTCTTCATATATCTCTCGGGTCTCAAGTGACCCCCACTTTAATTTTTTTAAAATATTCTACCATTCCCCAAAATACCGCTTTAGTTGTTTGTGTATTTCTCGAAGATGTTATCAAGATGCTTTTGAATAAATTTCGTAGAAAGTGCTTGGTATATCTGAGATAATCTGCGTGGCTACTTAAGATCGGAAGGTTTGTTTTATGTGCAGCCAATGAAAACAAAGATATTAATAAGTGTGATAGTTGTTTTAAATTTGATTGTAAGACATATAGACAGCTCACTGTTAAAAATGAAAACCAATCATGTTAGAAGTAAATTTTACGCCATTTGAGAGATGAATTTTTATTGAATAAACACGTGATGTCTGAATGTCGAATTTATTACCTTCTTTAGGCTGCAGATCAATAACTGCAAATGTTTGTAAAATACAAAAGTATTATAATTACAGTATCATATGCAAGCTTTTATAGGAGCATAGACATTTTAGTGTTTCGAAATTGATATAAAAACATCAAAATAGGCACAGGGTAATTAGAGAGCTCACTAAATATTTGTTGCATATTGTAATATTTTACATATTTGAAACAATAGCAACAACGTAAAATACAACCATTTATGTAATATGAAAAGGTACAATTTAAAGAAATAGGCTGTCAAGATGTATGCAAGTCATAAAAAAAAATGGGAACCGTTGACCTAGATCGGTGCTGTGAGAAGACGTGTTGCGAGATCTATGTCTATGTCACAGAGAAGGTTAAAATTAAGAATTTGGAACATAAAGGCAATATTTTTGAACCGCTGGCTAAATGCAAATTTACAAAAAATGACATAATTTTGTTATGTTCGTTTGATTTTGCCGCTTCTTACGGATTAAAACCTTATTTTATTCGCCGCTCCGTAGCCGATTATTATCTTATTATTTACCAAATACAGTTTTAGTGGACCTTTTTTGGGGAAAATGCCGATTAATATTTTGTTTACGCGCTTGACCGTGAACGTTTGCTGGGAATTTTCTGCCCTTGAAGGGAGTTCTACGTGTTAAATTATTCTAGAATGATTGCAACGTATTTCGTAATGTGAAATTCTTGTGCTGCTGCATATGGGCATTGCGTTTTTTTCGCCAGTCGACTTTACATCTCCGTTCGACCCGGTTGCTTGCGAAGATCTCAGCGCCGAAATCAAATACTGCAGCGGCGGTTTGGGTTTTCGATGGGTGTCCATCGTGTGAATTTTCGTATCGCTGTTATCACCGTGGGGTGAACAGAACCATCGACAAAGATCTGATTAAAGAAACACGCTGGATTTTAACCCTTAGAAGGCAATTCATTGCGAATTTGCTGATCGCCTTTGGCGGATTATTATCGAACCCCATTCCTGTCCCTCTGGATGTGCCGCTGCTGCGACAAACAACTTGCAAGTTTGTGCAGCGTATATTTCGTTCGAAAATTTCCCATTTTCCTGAAGAACGTCCTGACGATTGCTGGTGCAATCGTGATTCCAGCCATCAGTGGCGTGCGATTTTTGCCTGTTTCTTCAGAACCTAAAAATACCCCAAATTGTGCCTGCTCCTCTCTACTCCATACCGAAGAAAATCAAGGTAAAATAAATTGTTAATTGTGTTGTGAAAACTTGTTTCGGGTATCATTTTATTGGATTAAAGTACTGAACCTTTTTCTTTTGATGCATCGTAAAGCGACCTTCAGTCTCCAGTTGTCATTTTTTTTTGTTAACTGTAAAGTGCAATTATAAATTGCAAGCCAGGGGCGGCGAGCTTTTCTTGTTCGAACTTAAGCGCCTTGTCGGACAGCTGCTTATATTCCCTCCTGACATCTAACCAAAAATTAATTGATAATTTTCTTTTGTATTCGGGCTTTAAAGTAGTATCACTTGACCGTTCAATCAAGTTCTCTTTTTTTTCCTTGATTGATAATGATGTAGCTGTCCGGAAGTGTTTTTCATCAAATGTATTTGAAGCCCAATTGTTTTCTTTTTCTTTAAGTAATCAGTTATTTTTTAGCTTATTTCCCGGAACACATAAAGTTTGTTCTTAAATAACAAATTGGGTAAGGTCTCAAATACCTTAGGCTGGTCATTTTCGATACACGATCTTCAAAAATCGATATTTTAAATTATACTTTTCATTTTGTGTAAAACATTGAAGATCGATATCGAGTTATTACGAAGTACCAGATTTAGATTGTTCATTTATAGGAAAATATCTGATAAATATGCGAGGGCTTGAATCTAATTGAAGTCGAGTAATTTGGAAGCAAGTCGGAGAGGACGTTCTTCAAAAAAATTTGGACTTTAAGTTCGAACAACCGAGTAAGACCCTTGCCACGAGATAGCATCTTACTTCAGCATGAAAGAGTAGAGCAGAATACTCATCATCTCTTCACCCAGAGCTTTGGTACTGTATATCCGCCATTATTGATTCGTCTTTTGCGTACCCCCTAATCATCAGACGCGTATGCCTTGGGGTACGTGTGTCCAGTGGGAACAGCTGATTTAGACTTTAGAAACTAGAGTACGCTTATTTGATCGTAGTTGGCTCGTCTGTTTTCCCTAATTATTTTTCATTGCCCTTTGGCAGTGTCTGTTAGTTATTTTTGTCACGTACCAGAACTTTGAAGCAATTGAACTACTTGTTTTGTGTAATAGCACAATATTTCTAGTATATTTCCCGATTTCGGAATTTGAGTTTTCGGATTTTGATAGGTTAATAATGATTAATAGAATTTTGCACCAATAACTTGTTCTCTACTCTTTTTTTTAGAAAGTAGTTTTAACACGTTGACAAGCTGATGTCAATAAGTAAGAGTTGTTTTGTCGTGTCTTTACATAGTCACCTCGAATGTCACTTAATTTCATTTCAAATTGATATTTTGTAATAATTATTTATTAAATTAATGAAAGGGTGCAAGTCTCTCTACAATAGGATATCCCGTCCTTGGAGGTGACAAGTTTAGCTTGGAATAGGAAAGTTGGGGTTTTATTTTAGAAAACAACGTAACTTAAATATATATTTATTTAAATTTAATAAATATGTCTTTATAAAGTAACCCAATAATTAACATTTCGACAACAACATAGCAACCGCCTAATCTATTGGTACATTTGGCTTGCACTTTTGTGCCAAAGATATGTTTACCTAACTAAAATATAGACAACTACAGAGTATATTAGTTTGGCAAAAGGTGGTTATAGTAATTCTTATTTTGATTAGATTTATAGGAAATGTTAAACAAAATTATTTTGTTTCAGTACTGGATTATTTTTATTGTAGGATGAAATTCCTATTCTTGTATTTTGCAGAGCTATAACAGAATACTCTATTGTGGTTATGGTTTAGAATAAGAAGCAATTTGTAGCTCTATAAAACTTTTTTAACGAGAATATAAAAGCAGTTCCTCAAGGGTCGCATAAACACGGTATATTTTATAGAGATTTTGACCATTTCATTTTTATTTCAGAAGCATTTATTAGCATTTGAATGGTTGGCAATAAAAGAAAGAATTGATAATATAGGGGTTAAACCACATTTTGCCACAGACACACACATTTATGGACATAACAGTAGCTTACATGGTTTTCTTAAGTACGGCCAGTGGAGATACACGTAATAGTAAGAAACTATTTAACTATTTATAAGAGAAGATAGTAAAAGTTTGATACACAGATACAGAGCGAAAGTGGGATTACACGTGGGACTAGTACTGAGATTGTTAATTGTATTAGGAATTATTGATGTTAACATTTTAAGCACGCCTTGCAAAACATGTTTCTAGAGGTATAAAATTACAGACAAGGCTTATAATTAGTAATTTTCGATTGTAAGAGAACTAATTAGTGCACATTGCAATTTACCATTTGATTTTCAAACACAGCATGAAGCTTTCGAAGTCTTAATATTATTTTCCTTTCGTATCTGGCACGAATGTCAAATTGTAAATTTTAATATGATCTGCTAGAAATCTAATATTGTGTGATCTTATTTATTCCTGTTCTAACCTTGGTCATTTATATCACACGTTAAGTTTTGAATAGTTGCGTCTAGTTCTTGAAGCAAAGTTTAATTGCGACCAATTTGTTTCTAAAGCTCCTAAAGCGAGATACTTTATCACTTCCAATACTAAATTAAAATTAGTCTCATTATTGTTATAACTACGAGTTAAACAAATATAAATCTCTGAGTATTTTATGGCAAAAAGATCTTATACATATGTAGAACAAATCCATAACATTGTTTATTTAAATATAATGTGGCGTTGACAATTTTAAAGTATTTGTTCTTGATCAAATATCTAAGCTCGATTGGTGTAATAAATAATTTTGTAAGAGGCTGTCATTTTAATAAAATAACTCTTTTTGCCATAAAACTTTAGACATCTACATTTACATCCTACATCAAAGCTCGTTTCATTATTACTAGCCTAAATGCACGGTTATTGCAAATAGTACTGAAGCTACAAGTTTTCGTTTTCTTCTACCATTGGTCAGCATCCATCGGTCACATTTAATTCAATTTTAATTTGAGTCTAAATTCTACACAATTGTTATTAATTGTAGCTTAATCACTCCCTCACGTGTTAAAATACGTCCGTAATTGAAACTAGCGTTTCAATAATAGATTAACTTGGGGTTACATTTACGGAAGTGGAGGGTAAAGGAACGCATTAGCTTACCCATATCATGAATCCACAATTTTTGGTTTCATTAGCATCGCAATTGGAATAATTCACCATGCTTATCTAAAATCTAAACTACATTTAATTGCAAATTTACATTAAATAACAATGAAGGTAACATGTAACAATTATTACATATCAAATGATATTAGCGTTAGGTTATGTAGCTTTTTTTCAGGCGTTGCTATAAGCATTCACATTTTTTGTTAATAATAATACTAATTTACATTTCTAGGATAAATAACATAGTATTTGACAGTAATACAAATCAATATCATATTGCAGAATTTTGTATTAAATAAGCAACAAACACAACAGAAGATCTAAATCAGGGGTCGGCAACCCGAGGTCTGCGGGCTGCAAACGGTTCTCTAGGTTTTATTTCGTATGTAGTTTCGTCAAAAAACTCCTTTTTCGTGTGGTCCGTTGGTGCGGTCGATTTCACCAATTATATTTTGTTTTTACTCGTGCTTTTATTATTATTATTGTTATTGATGGAACCTTAAACCCTTAAGTCGGGAAGTCCAAGAATTGCCACATTACCCGAGAGGTGGTGTATTTTCACTATTTTTTTTCGCTGATGCTCCCCATTTCGCCTTAAATTAATCAACAACTTTTACTTTTATCGTTCTTTATTTCAATATCGACTTATTTGAACAAAATAATATGAAGTTGTGTAACATAACACAAAACTAAGTAGGAAGTAGTTTACTAATATAAGCAAAAATTTAACATTTTAGGGTTTGCTTCACAGACCAATTGTTGACTGTTACATTTCGATTAGGTCCTTCAATTGGTTTCACTAATCGCAATATTAATTGTATAATAGTGAATCTGTGACGTGGTACACTAGCATCTACCACAACTCTAATAGCTCGCAGGTACTCATTGGTGGGGTAGTTCTACTACGCTAGCTGGCACACTGAGTGGAAGATATATACCTTGAGTCATCCACTCCGGTTAAAACGCCCTTCCAGATTCAAGATTTCGTGAATCCAAAAATATGCCATTCCTCGATTTAAGGGTTAAGATAGCGTCATTGGTTTCATAGCTAAGCTTACAAAAAAACCTTTCTTAGAGGTGTCGCGTGATGTCCGTCCTCCACCTGCCAGCCACTACTTATTGGTTACTTAAGTGGATCGATCCCTCGAAAAGGTTGCCGACCCCTGTTCTAAACCACTAATTCAATTAACTAAGGATTTAATTGGTTCGATACTTGTATGTTTTCTATTAAACTAAAATGAATAACGTTTAGCTACTGAATTTAAATATAAGGTTTTTTGTCAAACCTGAATGATCCAACACATTTTAAAACACATTTCCTTGTGGAAACAGAAATTTAAACAGGAGAAGGAATTTAAAGAGTAAAGTAATTGCGATATTGTATTTCGTTCATATTAAATTTCATTCTGCTAAATTAATGTTTAGAAATAATTCTTGGGAAGCCCTGAACTGATCAAAGAAAATGTATAAAAGGAATAGTCAGAAAACATCCTTGTCAACTTAGATGAGATTAATAATAGGTAGTTTAACTTCTGTCGTTCTATCACCAGGTTTGTCTTCTTCCAACATTCATCCGTCTGTTCAGAAAAAAACCAACAGCTCGTTTTGTTAGAAGAATTGGGAAAAACTCGACGTCGCTTTTTATTGTCCTTTGTAGAGGTTTTTGTTAGAGTCTGTTCGTTTTAGGCAATTTTCTGCACATTTCAAACAGGTAACATGAAATTTTTTTCCTGCTTGTTCTAACGGTTAACTTTTCCTTATTTTTTATTTATGTAATAATTAGTTACCACACTTACAGCTTATATTATTCTTGACACGGCTTATTTCTTAATACCTAAAAATATTTATATCCGAAAGCTATATTAACATGTAGACCGAGGGAAACTACTTCCTAGCAAAACTATACCTACTATTTGTTAAAACATATTTGGCAATATTCGATTCGGCTAAACCAAAGTACAGCTACTTCCTTGTAATCGAATCCTATTTTAAAGAATTTTTCTGACAACATTTTTCCTAAATATGTAGATATTTTTCTTCCAAAACTAGATGCATTTGAGCTTTTACTACTGACCCTTATCGATATTTTTGACAGAAATAGGCATTGCCAGAAAAGCTTGCGCCTGGCATATCAAGTATCTTTTCAGATGGAAACCGTATCTAATATTTTGAATGCTATTTTGTTGAACATGTGGGATGCTATCGATTTATTTGGTGAGATTAAATAAGTATAAACATTTAAATTAAATAACTTGTACTTGCATGTACAGGCTTTGAGATATTTCACTTTACAGTTTTAAAATGTTATATACTCTTTTGGCCAACGATATACAGATAAACAACAAAAAGGGAATATTACTTATGAAGGAAAGTTTTAATTAAGAATGCCATTTCCGTTGTCCTTATGGTACTTTCAAATTTTTAAATCAGAATAAACCATAGCTGTAATAGATAAGTCCTTAACCTGCTGATTTTTTCTAATGTAGCTCATGAAATTTCGACTATATTTTAAAATTATTATTGTACTGTATACACTTGATTTTTAATCTGTACAGTTTTAAACTTGGACGTGTTTATTTACCGATGTTAAATGTATTTTAATATATTATGCAATCGATTATTAAGAAACGACATTTAGAAAATCAGACGGTGTTCGATCCGGAGACTAGGCAGGCTATAAATAAGGTGCAAGGAAAATCAATTTTGACGCTTTTTGCGGGAAAATTGAAACTTATTCATCTCTATGTATCGATTCTGAGTTGATTTCGAATTTTTCTTTTGTTCATTCGACTTTTAAGAAAGCAGCATTTGCAAAATCAGACGTTACAAGGTCCGGAGACCAAGTAGGCCAGTTAATGTCACCACAAATTTCAACATATTATTAGGAAAAATTTTATATATGTACAAGTTGTGTACCGATGTTTATGTACCTTAAGGTTTTTTATGCAGTTGATTATTAAAAAAGCACATTCAGAAAATCAGACGGTTTACGGTCCGAAGACCAGGCAGGCTATGAATAAGATGCAAGGAAAAGTTAATTTTGACACTTTTTGCGGGGAAATTGGTCGATTTATGAATTTGAAGTATATTTCAAAGTTATCTTTCAATCAGTCGACGTTTCAGAAAACTACATTTAAAAATGAGACGTTGTAAGACCGGAGACCAGGTCGGCTAGTTGCCCATTAGATGGAAAAAAATTTAAAGCAAATTATAACACTGAAGTGTTAAGAGAACTACATTGTAAAGACTTTGCCGCATATGGTCTGGAGACCTAGCTGGCCAGTTGATTTCACCGTAGATGGAATAAAATGTAAAGCAAATTTGAACATATATTTTTGAAAAGTTTAATATTTGAATATGATTGTTTATTGTTGGTAAACATATTTCGTAGTTTCTTTTTATGCACTGAAGTTTTAACGAGACTACATTCTACAGACTTTGTCGCATAAGGTCCGGAGACCTAGCAGGCTAGCTGATGTCACCATTGCGTGGAATAAAATGTAAAGCAAATATCCATACCTTTCTTCGAAAAGTTTGAAACGTTAATTAGTTTATTTATTATTTTGTGATATATTTTGTAGTTTCTTCTCATGCACTCAAATATAACTGTCTACGCTTTTAAGGCGCACATTTTCGAATTTATTTAAATATAGCGCATTTAACCAAGTATGAGATATATAATTATATCAATACAAATAATTAAAATCTGCAAGATATATTTTAAATATTAGCAAATTTATGCATTGAAGTTTTAACAGGACCACATTGTTAAGACTTTGCTGCATAAGGTCCGGAGACTTAGCAGGCCAGCTGATGTCACCGTTGCGGGGAATAAAATGTAAAGCAATTATCCATACCTTTCTTCGAAAAGTTTGAAACGTTAATTAGTTTATTTATTATTTTTGAGATATTTTGCAGTTTCTTCTCGTTCACTCAAATATAAATGTCTACGCTTTTAAGGCGCACATTTTCGAATTTATCTAAATATAGCCCATTTAACTAAGTATGAGATAGATATCTATATTAAATAGAAGTAATTAAAATCTGCAAGATATATTTTAAATATTAGCAATATAACTAAATATTGCATTACATATTACAACCTCTATCAAATTAATATTTTCCCGGACAGGTAAAAATTTATTAAGTATGTTTGTAGATATATATTTTAAACGTACAATTTAAGATGCTCTTAGATCTAGCGAAGATGCGTTAAATAAGTGAAAATCATTAAAATTTACTGATATGGGATATTTAAATCTCGGGTAGTACTAATATTTTAAGATTTAGGGAATTTTACAAAAAATAGAAACACTTTAAATGTTATGGACAAAGTAATTTATTGGGCATTATTCATACTCCTCAAGCACTATATATATGTATATATAAGGACTAGAAATGTAAGGCAGAGAGATACGAATGTGTTAATTTATTACTTTGACTGAACATTATAAATAATGTTTCATGTTTCTAGAAATTTACAAAATATTGTTCAATGATTTTGCACTTACTATGTTGATCTGCAAGTTTACTGTAAAGATTATGCGCGCTAGTTACCAATGAAAAAATATATACTCTTAAACTAACGATTAAACAATTTTATTTTTGTAAATTACCGCGTTAAATATTCTGAAAAACTCAAAATCACAAAAATTATACATAACGGCATTGAACACAATAGCGTTAGTTACAAACAAAACATCGAAAACAAAATAAATTTAAAGCAAACATAGTTAATTTTTATTTTGATTTGAGCAAATTGTCATATAATCTTTTTACATTGTCCAGGGATCCTACAATATCATTTATAATGCCCGGTCAAAGTAATAAATCAACACATTTTATCATTCTACCCAATACAGTCCTTTTATATAGTACCCGGGCAGTGTAAATAATGCCCAATTAATCTGTTTGACTATAACATATGCATTAAAATTTAAGGGTTGCTGATATATTTATTTAAATACACGTCTGTTTAATTATAATTAAAAAATCATTGTTTAATAAATTTACTTTACATACAGTATCCCAGACTCCCTCTACTTTGTTTTGCATTCTTTTCTATTTAAACAAACGAGCTTTTTTTTAACTCACCAACCTTATAAAAAGACAATACGCTGAAGTGATTGCACACTAGAATATCTAAAGCTGAATTATATATTTATTTTCTTTTTTACAGCAAGAAACAATAAGCAAATATATTGTTATTTTGATCTCTTTGATATTAAAGACCCAGCTTAATATTTTTCAAAAATATTTTTCTAATATTTAATGTTTACTTAGTAAAAAATGTAGGGCACGTAAGATTCCTTGGTAGGTATTATAATAAAATCCCTCACAAGCTTTCGTATCACGTCAAGGTGGCGATAGATTCGTTAGTGCAACATGTTTAATTCAGGGAGTCGAGTCTCTTAAAGCTTAAGATAAGTTCTTCAACTTTAGTCTAAGCTCGGAACTTAAATCACTTGTTAAAAGTTCTGAGGTGTTTATGCTTACTTAGTCAAACACTATTATAAAGACCGTCTACTCTTAAGAAACGAGGTAGGTGTGAAGAAAAATGCTTTGATGAGAAACCACAAGCTGTTGAAATTTATCCCGCAGGTGTTGAGCTTTCAGTTTCCGGTCACCAGTTTGAGCTTTCGGTGGTATAGAAAAACCACAATTAAAAATAAATTGGAAAGATCAGCAATTCTGCTTTTTTTGCGCAATAATGTGGACTCAAGTATTCAATTTAACGTCATATTTGTATTATATTTATGAAAAAAGAATTAATGAAACAAGAAATTATTTTATGAATGTAATAAGATAAGCTTTTTCATACATTTCTTCTATTTCCCTTAAAGATATTGCATTATATTTTACCAAAGCAGAATTTAGCAAAAAAATGGAATTATTCATGGCACTGTCGAAAATAAAATCACTATGTGCTTTCAAGCTTTAAAATTTTGTAAACAAGTAAAATTTTCTTCGCGCTTTCACTTAATTGTGTTTCAGTTAATTTATGAAAATGAGAATAAGTTACATTAACTTTAGGCGTATTTCGTTTTAGATGCTAGGTTTAATGAGAACTTGGTTTTATTAAAATATTTTATGAAATAATTAAAAGGTCAGCGCTCACGGCTGTGCTCCATACGTTAGGACCGGTAACACACATTGATTGTATACTTGCCTTCTCAAATATAGCGGTATCTTCTTATTTTTTAGAATCTGAAGTTGTCTACCGAAAGCTGACCATCCCAATCTTATACGTCTATCTATTTCTGCGGTTAAGTTTTGCTTGTCAGGTTTTAATTGACCTAGGTATATATATATTCTTCAGTTTTTTCTATTACTATACCATTCAGTATGATGTTGCGATTGTCTTCTTGATTCGACATGATCTTAGTTTTCTGTATATTCATTCTTAACCCTACTTTTTCTGACTGCGCTTCGAGTTCTTCTATCATGGTCTGAAGTTCGTCGAAATTATCTGTTGTGAGTACAACATCGTCTGCGTATCTTAAGTTATTAGGCCTGCTTCCGTTGTTGTTCACTCCTTTCTGGTTTCAGTTCAGTGCCTTAAAAACATGTTCCAGGGCCGTGATAAACAATATAGGGCTTATTGTATCTCCTGCATCACCCCTCTTTTAATTGGTATTGGCTCTGTATTTTCATGCATTCGAATTGTCATATTTGCCTGTTCATAGATTGAATGGATTAATTGTGTGTACCTGTGTTCTTAAGGTAAGAAGATGGTCACACGTACTGTATTCCTTCCGGAATCCTGCTTGCTGGACAGGTTGATAAAATTATAATTTATTATTGATTCTATTTACGATGATCTTACTTAGTAGTTTGTACATTTGTGATAGGAGTGATACGAGGCGATAGTTTTCTAGCTTCCTTTTATCCCCTTTTTTGTAAAGTAACACTGTTACGGAGGTATTACAGTCTTTTGGTACTTTTCCTTCCCAGATGCATTTATTTAGCAATATTTTTAATGTTTCCAGTACCGGCTGTCCACCCTCTTTCATTAGTTCTGTTAATATTAAATCCGGCCCGGGTGCTTTATTGTTTTTCATACTTTGTATGTTTAATCTGATCTCCCCTTCTTCGATTTCTGGGATTTCTTCTGAGTTGACATTTTGTACTTTTCTTTGTAGTTCTTCTTTAATCTGTAATGGTGCTGTTTTCTTTTGTTCTTCTTTAATCTGTAATGGTGCTGTTTTCTTTTGTTCATATAAGTTTTTATAAAATTCTTCTGTAACCTGTAGTATTTGATCTCTCTCGCTTACTTCGTGGCCGTTTTTATCAATAAGTACATTTATATGTTCTCTACCCAGTCTTCTTTTTACGCTCTTCATGTTTTTGTTGTCTTCTATTACTTTCATAATCTCCTTTTCTAGTTGTTTCTTTTTATCTTCCTTTATAGACTTTCGAAGTGTTTTATTCGTTTCTGCGTATTCTATGGTATTACGTTTATTTTGTTTTAACAAGTTTCTTCTATCCTCGAACAGGTTTGTCGTTCTTGCACTACACTTCCTGTTGTTTTTGTTCTGGGAGTGTGCTATTTTTTGGCCACTTTCAAGTATTGCTGTTTTTAATATGCTGTTAACCTCATCTACGTTTTTATTCTTTAAAGCTAATACCTTTTCTTTCTTTGTGATCCTTATTTCTATTCGTTATTGTAAACGTCTTCTTTTTCTCTCAATATTTTTCTGTCTATTTTCGGTTGTGATTTGGTTATATTTATATTATAAGTTGCCTTAATAATTTTAATCTGCCTATGATGATATAACATAGAAATAGGTTAAAACGAAGATAGAGTTATTGAATTTGAACTGTACGACTGCAAATCCGAAAATTTTAAATTATACCATACAGACTGTCGCCGGCCCTTCCAGTAAAATACACGTTATTAAGAGAAGAACGGGTCATTTTATTTGTTGGTAAGCGTTTCACATTGCAAACAGAAACACAAGATTTAAAAATTTATTTTTGATGTTATTGTATTCAAAATAATATTACTTATCAAAAGAATTACTATAAACAGAGAAGGTGGATATTGTTACCGGCGAAATCTTATTTTGATTTGTCGATACCTCTTCTACCTGTAGGTATCGAATTGGAAACGGTATAATATTTGTGCGGGTTTCGTCATCCAAGTTTCGTTGAATATTTACTTTTATATATCATATCTTTAAAATAATAAGAAATATAATTATGCGTTGAGACCCGGTGTTATAATATTTTATGGAATCAGTTGCTATATGCACAAGGCGCAACCAAAGTTTTCATACGATTTACTTTTAGACAAGGGAAAGTTTCGTTTAATCTATAACTTTTGCTTAAGTGAGATTTAGGTTATGATATTCTAAACATTTCAGTTCATTCAGAGCATTATTACAGCATATTGTGCGATGAAAAGGTAATTGTGTCTAGAAAACTATGCGAATTTATAATTTTAATTTAGTCAACCAATTTTCGGGACAGGGAAGCGGAGAAGAACCAGGGGACCCTTCGTACCATTCCCCAGGAACCGTCGTGAAGGAGGGTCGGAGGTCAGGGTTGGAAAGGCAACGGAGAGGAGAAGAGGAGAGCGGAAAGAGCGGATAAGGACTGGGAGAAGAGGAGGCAAACGGGGGAGAAAATGAAGAAGAAAAAATAGGAAACGGGAAGAAGTAAGGGGAAAAAGGACGAGGAACTCAGAAGAAACAGGGAAGTGGTTAAAGGCGGGAAAGACGAACGTAGCAATGGAACCAAATGGGGCGAGGAAGGCGTAAAAGGGGCAGAAAAGAAGCGAACGGAAGGAAATGGGGGAGGAAGGAAAAGGGCAAGAGCAAGAGAGAAATAATAAAAGGAAAAGAAATGGTTTAGAGAAAGAAAAGGGGGATGGTAGAAAAAGCGGGTGAAGGGAGGAAGGAGTTGGCAATTGTATTTTATACCCCTTCGAGGAAAGAGGAGTCGTTTATGATTAGTGTGTAGGCGATTCGTGTCAGTTAAATAATCTGGTTTAAATAGTATTTCAAGTTAATATAATCTTAGGATTAATATGTGAAATTGATTCTTTAAAATTTAGTTAGTAATAATAATTAGTATGCCCATGATGGAGCAAAATCCTCTGGCTTGACCTAATGATTTTTACAGTAAGGGTAGCCGAGACTGACGGCTTTGACGTACTCTCCACTTGTACCAGTAAACTGGCCACTTCTATTCTAGCGTTGCTTAATTTGGGTGACCGTTAGGTCAGCACCAGCAGAGTTTGGCTATGCGATTGACATTAAAATAAAAATTTAGTTGTTTAGCCCATGTAAAATTTATTAGAATATGTTGTTATGTAAATTGTTCATAGTAATTTGTAATAATAAACCTTAAATATAAATTTTTCATTTATCATCAGTGGTTCACATTTTGCCAGCGTTTCGGCCACGATTATGCGAAATAGCTGCAGAGAAAACCATGGGTGATGGTTTTTGACGTGACACTAAACTTGTACAGATGATCGTTATAGCAAATGACCAGGAAGTTTACAATCTACGCGTTTTAACTATTTATTATCTCTATTATTAGATATTGAATAAATTTATTAAAAGGCTATATAATTTTTCAAATCAGTTGTATACGTGATGGAACAAACGTCATTTGTAACCTCTATGAACACTTGGATTTCGGAGAGTTTTTTGCATTGAGATTTTATAATCAAATAATCGTCTCTCATTCTGTTTTTAGTCTTCCAACTGGTTTATCGCAACAGCCAATTCGTCTTTATTGGAGGCTTCTCTTTTCATTTCTTGGTACTTTCTACTTCATGTATTATTATCATATAATAAATGAATAAATCGTTAGTTGTCCAAATTGATGTATTGGGTATTCAATCTTATAGAAATACCAATTTGACAGTAGCATACTGGTAAGTTGAAGCGAAATCATTACGTGGTTGTTAGGGTAGTAATACGATTTACGATAATTGTGTGTATTCGCCGTTTGGTGCTGCTTTCCAGGGCGAAAAGGAATTAACGGTTTAACAGATTTAATTTAAAACATAAATATCAGGGATTTCACAGAAATACGCGAATGTTGTTTTGAATGCTTCATCGAGTAAACAATTTCTATAAGCAGTGTTTGTTTTGTGTTGTAAAGACTCAGAAATGGTAACCAACAATCTCCAAGATAAGTATTCTAAAGATTTTTGGAGTTTGTATCCAATAATTTTGACAAAATGTGATTTAATTCGTACCTTATTTAAAGTGGTACGATCCCGTTTATTAATTGCAAACACATACTGCGTTCCTTTGTATTTGACCTACAAACTCGCCATATTGTATCTGCGACAAGTTATGCCCATAATTTGATTTTGAGGTCCGTTAGTTTCACAGCTGCCGCAGCTAGTTGTCGAGCAATACCTTGTTTTGCTTATACATCTAAACACAATTTGTGGTTAAGCTGTGTCATAGAAAACAACATGAGTGCCTTTGTGTAAGCCAGAGATGACATCTAAGAATTGTCAAAGTCACAATGCTTTTTACTTTAGAACATACGATATATATTTTCAAATAGATAAATTAGAATGTGTCCCTTTAGAATTTTCAGTTAGTTTCTAACACTGAAAAATTGTGTTTTTGGGTGGATAGACCAACTTCGATGAATTATTTACAAGTTTATTTACTCTATGTAACCAAATGTGCCTACTTGAACATATCTTGTTCATCTAATGTAAAGAAAACGAAATGATATGTTCAGTGCAATTTTTTAAGGTGTATCGTCGATCGCTATTTATGCAATTCTTTATGTAGATAAGTCACTTATTTTTAAGATAGGAAAACAGTAAATCCAGCATGGTTTCATCTATATCAAGCTTTAAAGCTTGTAAAGAATCCTTCCAGGTTTGTTAAACTACTTAAACTAGCCTTCTATGAGAATATAAATATATCATTGTAGATGTTAATTTATGCATTCAATAATAAATATTTTGGGTTCTCGACTAAAAACTATTGCAGCAAATGCATATTACTGTTATAACTGTTAAGTAGATATTCGTTTTAGACAGCTAAACGTTATCCAACATTGATTGATCATCCCGTAGAGTGTAGATACACAAGTTTCGTTGTTCAAGACATATACTATCAAAATTGCTGGTCTTTTGTTTCAATCAATAGACACCTATTAGAAATAATGTATTGTATTACCCCCAAAATCCGGGTTTTCTATTACATAGCTTTCTTATTTGAAAGGTTAGTCTAACAATATTCAAATTATTACATTAGATGTAAATAATCTCTTCCGGTAATTGCATTGCTGACCCAGATAATTTCCTTTCCTTTGCATGTTGTGATAAGGGTGTGCGATAGTTGATCAAGTGCATAAGGCCCACGTCAACAAATACAACAGCAAGCAGTGTGGTAATTTACAGGAAGTTAGGGGTTAATTTCCATGAGATAAGACAAATTTGGTTTAGAGGAAGTTGTGGTACTGGCTAACTGTAGATGATTTATGAGGCTATATTGTATTAATATCGTGCTTAGAAAAGTAATACCACCTCTACGGCTGTCTTGTGTTAGGTAGAATAAATTTTAATGAATTAAATAGTAAGCTTCAGTTTAAGGTGATTACAAGTTGTTGGATTTGTTTGTATGACATTTAGATCTGTTTATGTTCTGACAATTATTTTGAAAAACTGTAAACAGGAATTAATTGTTGGATCATTCAGTTTTAGATAGTAACCTCCTGTTTTAACTATGTTATTATTTATTTTTCATTTTAGATTTGTATCATACAACTTACCTGTGAATTTAAAGATGGCAGGTCGTCAATTACTAATTAAGGCAATTTATTAATACTTTTGAGACTAATCACCATAATTTGTAAAAATTATTATTTCATCATCATGATATATTTGCTGGATTTAAGTCTTGCAAGTATTTCGGTTTTAAATTAATACTGTGAGCTAGTTAACGTGGTATTTCAATACGACTATAATTTCTTCTTTGTGACGCCGTTTAGTGCTTCTAGATGCTATAAATTTATGAAAAACAAAGAATTATTTTTTAAAAGTTACCTTGCCTATAAGCTCTATTACTATTGCCGGGATGTGGTAATTTTTAATAGTTACTGTTAGTTGATGAACTACTTCATAAATAATTGTGTACCTTTGCAGATAGTTTAATTTATGGTTGAACAACTGAAACTCATCTTCATTGCTAAAATGTCACATAAGCGCAATTTAGTTCTTCTTTTAGGAAGCTTTATTTTTTTATACAGCATTGTATCACAAAGAAATACTTCGTGGGTGCTTCTACAAGCTCTAATTACTAGTTTTTATTTTGCTGTATTTTTTTGTAATTTTTGTTCCAGTGAAACCTCAAAATACTAAACGTTGAAATATTTTTAGTTTCCTGGAAAGAGTTCAATCGTTTATGCTAAGGATAGAAGAATTTCAATTATAATGTGTTACATGCTGTAACAACTTAACAACAAAATATGGAAAATGCAATCCAAGTAATTACGTTGAACCAAATTTAAACAATCGAATTGGTAATAGTAATTTAAGAATCAAGGACAGTTTAGCAATGGAGCATAATAAGTAAATATTATCCGGGAGTGGTACAAAATGCGCTTAATGCCCGAATTGCTTATTATATATTCTGCTCGATCTCAAAAATAAAATAAAAATACAAATATTAAGAAAGTGTTTAAAAATTAATTGGGACTGGATTTTGTAATGCTACTTATGATTTGGTTGTTACCACGATGCATGGCAAGTAAACTCCGACTTCTTTTCTTGTTGTTGCATATAACTGTTGTCTTGAAATATAAATAAAAACAACGTCACGTTACCAATGTTTTTTACTACCGCCCGTTTTTTACTACCGCCCGTTTTTTACTATCAGCCCGTTTTTTACTATCCGCCGGTTTTTTACTATTCGCCCGTGTGTTTCTTGTGCGTTGGACGGTACACACAACTTACTGGAAGTCATGTTATCATGATTTTATTTAGCAATTAATTGAAAAATAACCTATCTATAACCATAGTCCATTAAAAAAAAGAAGTCTACGTCATTAGTCCATTTTCTATCCAAAACGATACTATTATGGCTTTTTACATTTGTTTTGTTCTATTACAGATAGTTACTGGGTTATCAAAAAAGTTACACATATATGTATTAAGCTCAAGTTAAGACTTGATTGTATGAATCGTTTTTGCGAATATAGTTTTATTTTCAAGACCACTCCCATCTAGTAGTTTGTGGTGTGATGCAATCTCAGGGGTTCAATGTAAGCAATGTAGCATGTGGGGCAGATAATGATTATTTATTTGCAAATATCCCTCATTGGTCTAACTAGTGAAGCGTTAATAAATAACGTTATAGTATCAAAAAGCGCACTCTATTCGAAATAAGTAGTGATTTTCTGTTGACAAATAGTAAATGCGATTCTTTTTAGAGAACTATTTTCGACCTAATTCGCGATGCAAATGAAGATTTGGTGCCGCAACAATCAATTATGTGCGGTCGAAATTGCACGAGCAGGTTGCATCAGATGTGTTTACATTGCGTGATATGAGCGTATTAGTTATACACTAATTTTGTTGTATGTTAAAGACTTTTATTTATTATTAAAAAAAAATTGGAAGGAAAACACATCTATAAAGCTAAGTGATCAGTAAAAAGTAGTTTATAGTTGATACTCTTAGAAATATCCCCTATTTATATATCATTTTGTCAACAAAAATAGGCAAGCTGAGCTAGTCGGGAATTTTTAATGAATTATGCCTTGTTAAGTGACAGCTACTTTTTCCCAATAGATGTTTTTTTCGGTTTTGCTGTGATAATGTGATTCATATTTATTCGATTTTGTGTTAGTACAGACCCACAAATTTATTATATTAATTATAGGTATCTTCAGTAAAATAAATCAAGCAAATTTTTATGAAAGGGGAAGCCAATTATTTTCTATTTTTGAAGTTAAGCGTCAAATGATAGATGCTGGTTGTTTATAAGTGCTGAATTACAACAGTAGACATGGATTTTCTAACGGACCCCACCAACCATGAGGAGATCAAAGCCCACATAAAAATCTTAAAAATCACATAACCTCCCGGATCAGATCAAATATAACCCCTTCTTCTTAAAAATCTTCCTGCCTCAGTCACCGACGCGCTTTTAACCTTATACAACTCTGATCTGAAAATTTCGTAATTGTGCACCTTATGGAAAAACGCCTCCACAATTATATTCTATAAACCCTGCAAAGACCCTAAATATCATATCGACCCATTTCTTCCCTCGACATCAAATCTTAGAAAGAATTATGACTTCCCGCCAGAAAAACCTTTTAGAGTCCAACAACCTCCTCCCCCCCGAACAATCTGGTTTCCGACCCCACTACTACAAACCCCATCATGGAATTTCATGCCGACTCGACCAA
>JABXWE010018870.1:0-24942 GCA_014611495.1 Limonius californicus
TGAGGGATTTGTGCACCCCAAAACTTCCTAAGGAGAAATCGTACGAGGAACTATGCAAGTTGCTGGAATCCCATTTCTCTCCAACAACATGCATTTTTAGAGAGAGGATGGAGTTCTATGATGCCAGACAAGAGGAGTCCGAAACGATAAACAATCGTTAAAATTAAATCAATTGCAAGATCTTATTTCTGGTGGCCGAAATTAGACCAACAAATAGAAAATCTAGTAAAATCATGTAAACCTTGTTTAAAAACGTTAGGTGAAGCACCGAAATCGTTACCAACACCATGGTTCCGCCCTACACAACCTAACGAGAGGGTACACATGGATTTTCTAGGACCCGTTGACAATTGTTATTATTTAATAATGCAGGACGCTTTCTCAAAGTGGCCGGAGATTTTTCAAATGAGATCCATGACGGCGGAGGCTACAATTGTTAAAGTGAGGGAATACTGCACCAGATGGGGGATACCAAAGCTAATTGTGTCAGACAATGGACCACAATTGATATCATCCGAATTTGAATCATTTTTAAGAAAAAATGGCATTCGACACAGAACAATTGCACCTTACCACCCCGCAACTAATGGACTAGCAGAAAATGCAGTCAAAAACTTCAAAAAAGGGTTACAAGCATCATTAATTGACCCTAGGAATAAAAAAACATCTACAGACATATTAATCAGTAGATATCTGTTAGCCTATAGAAACTCAAAACATTGTACGACAAATGAAAGTCCAGCATTCTTGATGATAGGACGCAATTTAAGAACCATATTTGATATACTGAGACCTGATACAAACGAGAAGATACAAAACACACAGGACAGGCAAGGAACTCAGAAGGGAAGAGAATATAAAAGATTTAAGGTAGGAGAAGAAGTATTAGCTCGTGATTACAGAAAAGTGAACACAAGGACATGGACAGAGGCAAGAATCGTTGAAATTTTGGGAGAGAAAACATACATATGTGAGACAGAAGATAAACTATGGTGGAAACGACACATAGAACAACTTAAGTCTATAGAAGAGAGACAGAGAAAAACACAGGAAACTGACAGAAGTGGCATGTCAGAAGTGTCCACAAGGATGACTCAAACGCAGAGAAAAGCGCCATGTAGAAAAACCGAGGGGACATTTAACACTAGGGAGTCAGCAAGATCACCCGAAAGAATTGTTGAAGAAGAACCAGAACCTCAGACATCTTCAGGTAGTGGGACAACCATAATGTCTACTCCCAAGCACATAATTCCTAATAACGAAAATCCAACATCCTTAAGTCCTACTAATAGCACAAGCAGCCGCCCAAAACGAGAAAAAAGACAACCTCTAAAACTCAGAGATTGTGTATGATTTAATAATTTTATATAGAGAGTTCGTATCTTAAAAAGGGGGATATGTAATATAGTGACAATAGTTATAATGCAGACGGCAACACTGTTTGGTTGACACAATGTCATTTTAATTCTGTATGTCAAACAAGCACGTTCCCGTTTATATTTTAGGTAAGCTTGTAATGATTTAACTAGGTACTGTAAATTTATGTACTGTTTATATTTTAGTTTTGAATAAATAATCTCAAGCAGCAATCGTTTAATTTCGGCTATAACCTGAAACATATCAACTACTTTATTCAAAATTATTAAATCAATGGGTTATAAACACCAAATGGTGAATGGACGCAAAATTTTATGTGAGCAAAACCGAAACCGATCTTAAAAGTAACCCAGCCAAAATTAAAAGTGAGGGGAAGAGGTTCACGATTTTGAATGCGGAATGTAATTTAGGCTTTTTGAAAGGATGCGACATATTACTAGACTCAAAGATCAACGACAGGGACTATCATAAAACTATGAATGGGGAAATTTTTCAAAATTGGTTGGTTAATCAGCTGATTCCTGCTTTGGACAAGTTGCAAGGAAAATTTGTCGTGATTATGGACAACGAACAGTATCATTCAGTGCAGTTTGACAAGCCGCCCACATTTTCTTGCAAAAAAAGGTGTATTGCGGGAATGGTTGATTAACCACCGCAATGTCGAAATTCATGGCAAAATTACTAAGAAACACTTTGCGAGTTAATTAAACCTTTTATAGCAGACGGAAATAAAAGATACGTAACTCACAAAATTTTGAAAAAGCGCAAATATGAAGTTCTTCGATTGGCTCCATACCATTGTCAATACAACCCAATTGAAATGGCGTGGGGGTTTTGTAAGACCTATTACAATAAGCACATAAATTCGCAGCCAAAATCGAAAGGCAAGGTTGCAAATTTATGGCGTGAGGCTCTTTCAAAATGTACCCCCGACATGTGGCAAAATTTCTGTGAGCATTGTGAAAAACTTATTTCGGAAGACCGGACAAAACATTTTGGGAAATCTGTCGTTTGAAAATATTCCTCCTTTCATTATTTCAATTGGGGAATCTGATTCAGAATCGGAGGGTGCCGATGATTCAGATACTTCTAGTAATATCATGAAGGTGGAATAGGGTAGGGGATATTCTTTTGGCATCTAAATTGTGAATGAGTGTTTTACAGTTTTTATCTCGCCCGAGAAAAACACTGACCTCAGTGGAATACGAACTTGGGTCTCTTAGCACCAGAGGCAAATAATCAACCACTGGACTACCATAATATCAATTTGAAACATGAGCGGCATGGACGTTAATTCTTCTTAACTTGCTGCAAGACCTAAATATAGGACAACAAAGAATGGCGTGGAATATGCTCTGTATACATACGATTTGAGTTCAGAATTCTCGTGTAAAAAGAACAGCAATATATATTTGGAATGTGTTACGAAAACATTTAAATTGCAGTTATTATTTTATTTATAATGAAATCATTATTATATCTAAGTATTAGAAACCAATATTGAGCAGAAATAGGCGGACGTTAAATGAACAAACAAGCTCCACTGGCAACATTGCCTGCTTTCAAAAAAACATAACCTCCATCAAGAAAAACTAGCAGAACCCAACTTAATTAATTAACAAATTTCATTGATACTACACATTCCCCCAGACTTCCACAGCCTGCTGGATGGCAAATCAAACCTGAAAAGATTGTACCAACTATTGATGCTAGGACGGTGTCAACTCGGTTAAAACAGTTCACAGATCAAAAAGCGAAATTAAAATTTTTGTAGCTTAAATCTTATCTCAATTTGCTTAACATGTAATAATAAGAATAGAGTTGCCTTTCGTTGAAATATTCATTATACATGATGACCATCAACATTTGGATGGTTAAAAGTCCTGCAGTCCATTCTTCCGGTATTATCTCTTCTTTCCATATCTTGTTTAGTAAATATTGAAGCATTTTAATACTTGTTTCTACTGCCGTCTTGACTAACTCCCCAATAATATTGTCGGTACTCGTAACATTATTATTTTTCAGTTTTTTTTTATTGCCTTCTCTGTTTCTGTTGTTGAAATTACCATTAGTCAGATTCAGCCCATCAAATTTCTCATCATCATGGTCGTTAAGTTTAATAGCGTCACCGTTCTCGTCTTATTTTGTATATATTTCCTTAAAGTATTCTATCCAGCTATCGATTATCTGCTTCTCTGCTGTAAGTACCTTACCATCCCTCTCTTTTACGTGTATTGATGTCAGATCTGCTTTTCCTGCCATTTTTCGTGGTATATAATATAATGCCTTCATATCATTCAACCTTACAGACTTTTCCGCTTTCTTCAGCAATTCTTTTTGTTGTTGTCTTCGGTCTTTCCTTGCACTCTCTTTTATTTGTTTGTCTTTAATCCAGCACAGTGTTGATGGCAATGAAATTTTCAGTTGCTAGTATTATATTACAGTGAGAATAAGGTTGGTAGTATGCATATTAAAACGTAAAAAGATAGGTTGTGTTGTATTAATAGAAAAATGTGCTTTTAGTTATGTTTTTGTGGTTATTGTTGTAAAATAAATGTAATAAACAAATGTGGTTTACTCAATCGACGGTAATCAAAATAAGAAACCAATAGGTTATGGGCCCAGGGTGTAAAAGTACTTGACATAAAATTCAAAGCATAAAAATTGAGCGTAAAATAGTTGGTTGGAGTAAACATAAAATGAACACAATGGAAGACCTCCATAATATTGGAAAGTTACTAAGTGCCGAAGTTTTTCCACAAACCTAGAAATTTCTAGGTTTGTGAGTTTTTCCTGTGTGGAAATTCTCTTTAAATCAACAGGTATTTTTAGTATTGTGAACGGTACGGAGACGTTAACTACAGATGCAAGCGAATCGATTAAAAGGGAATTTGAAAAAAAAAGGATGCATAAGCGCAAAGCATAATGATAACTACAATTGATAAGAAGCCTTTAACATGTATAATGAGCTGAAACAACTCAAAGGAAATGTACCAGAAGTTGTGTGCGATTTACGAGAGAGATTCCAATCAAAGAAAATGCACCTTGTTGCAAGAGTTTTTAAGTTATAAATTTGATAAAAGTCATGACATCGCAACATACATAAGCAAATTACAAAGTTTGACACATAGCCTTAAGAACCTAAATCAGGAAATAAATGATGAAATGTTAGTATCAAAGATTTTGTCAACCTTACCCGAAGATTACCAGTTCTTTGTTAGTACCTGGGAAAGTACACATATAAGTGATTACACTGTGGATAAATTGATATCAAGATTATTAATGGAGGAAATAAGGCAGACGTCCAAGGATACTGAGCAAGAAGAAGCTGTTGCCTTTAATACTGTAAAGGAAAGATCAAGTAAGAAAAGTTATAAGGTAGGAAATCCTTCACACAGTAGTAATACTAATCCAATCAGATGCTATAAATGTATCCAATTAGGCCACATTGCTAAACAATGTTTTAAAAAGTTTTGTAGTATTTGCAAGAGAAATAACCACGAAGAAAGAAATTGTTATTTTAGAAAGAAGTCAAATGAAAAACAAAATGAGAATAAAGTTTCATTTTTGACATATTCTAAAGGATCAGATTAAATCGATAAAGAATTAACTTTCATCGTGGATAGTGGTTCGACAGCACACTTTACTAAAGACAAAAATTTGTTGAAAAATAGTACAGAAGCAAATGTAACTGTAAGTGTAGCTAAAGAAAATCAAGTAATGCATGCAAATTTAAAAGGAAACATAGAAGCAGAAACTTGTATTTTAACCAATGTCTTGCATGTACCTTATTTAAGTAAAAATTTATTATCAGTAAGTGCCATCACTGATCATGGCGGGGAAGTAAAATTTACAGAAAATAAAGTTGAAATATTTATAGGAAATAATAAAGTTTTACAAGGTCACAAGAATGAGAATGGTTTATATGTGGTAAATATTAATAAAGGTAAAGAACAACTGTTATTAACGGAAAACCTTAAAACAATTAAAGAATGGCATGTTAAGTTAGGACACCTACCAATGAGTAGCTTAAAACACTTAAAGAATTAGCAGATGGAATAAAATTACAGAAAACAGATTTTAATGAAATAGAAAAAACATGTCTGTTTAAAAGCAAGGCAAGTGAGAGAGCCATTTTCGACAGTACGTGAAAGAGCGAGTAGACCATTAGAATTAGTGCACACAGGTGTTTGTGGTCCCACTGATCCCCCGACATGGTATAATAAGCGCTATTTTGTAACCTCCTTAGACGACTGCATACATTTTACCATGGTTTTCTTAACTGAGAAGAAAGATGAAGTTAAAAATTTAGTAAAAGAGTATGTAAATGAAGTAGAAGCCAAATGGAGCTTAAAATTGCATAAAATTCGTTGTGATAATGGCGGAGAATATGCGAATAAAGATTTGAGAGCATGGTGTAAACAAAGAGGCATAGTATTTGTCTTTACTATCCCGTATACTCCACAACTAAAGAAAGACTAAATAGATCTTTACTTGAAAAGTCAAGAGCTTTGATGGCAGAAAATGTTAACAAGGAAATGTAGGGCGAAGCTGTTAGAACATCAGCATATATTTTAAATCGATGCCAAGTAAGGCTGTAGATACAACGCCAATAGAGAAGTGGACATGGAAAACGCCAGACCTATCCAAAATGAAAAGTTTTGTATGTAAAGCTTATGGAAAGGTAGTAGGTCCTCTCAAAAAGTTAGACGATCGATGTGAGAAGTACATGTTCGTAGGATATGCTCCAAATGGTTACAGACTGTGGAACGAAGAAGAAAGAAAACTAAAAGTGTTAAGAGATGTGAAATTTGAAGAATCATCAAATAAAGTGCAACTTGAGGAATTAAGTGAGAATGACGAAAATTTCAACACCCAACCGATTTCAATAGAAGAGAAAATTAAAAACAAGAAAGAAAACCCAAGCAATGAAAATAAACATGCAGAAGTAGAAGACGAAGCCAGAGAAGAAGAAAATAAAATAAAAGAAGATAATAGGAAATCGCATTCATATAATTTGAGGGACAAAAAGTCACTTCAATTGCCGAATAAACTACGAGATTTTGAAATAAGTTATTTAAACTTTGAAGATTTATCTGAAGCAATAACATTTCAAGAACCATCAACATGCGAGGAGTCCAAATTTTGGAAAAGGGCAATAGAAGAAGAACTCACAACATTAAAAGAAAATAACACATTGACAGAAGTTGAAGTTCCTGAAGGCTGTGAAATAATAGATACAAAGTGGGTCTTTAAGATCAAACGAAGTGAAGATAGAAAACAGAAAGAGTGTAAGGTACGTCTAGTTGCCAAAGGCTTTCAACCGAGAGAAAATCTAGATTTAAACGAGATCTACGTACCTGTTGCAAAATTGACAAACTTGAGATGTCTTTTAGCAGTAGCCAATAAATTAGAATTTACTGTTTACCAGATGGATGTAAAGAGTACCTTTCTCTAGAGTGAAATGAAAGAAAATATATACATATATTTTTCAGAAGGAATTGAAAGTAAAAATGATAAAGTTTTAAAACTAAACAAATCATTGCATGGATTAAAAAAATTCCCTCGATATTGGAAAGAGAAATTTAATAACATAATGGAACAAGAAGGACTCGGAAGATCACAAGTTGATTATTGTCTGTATATCAAAAACAATATTGAGAGCAAATTGTATTTACTATTTGTTATGTTTCATATAAGACAAAAATACGTCCCAACGCTGTAATCTGCTAGCCGCCATTTGCGGTATACCCGTATGTTCACCAAAAATCGCCAGCAATGGTCGGTGATCTGTGCGCAACAGAAATTTCTGTCCTAAAAGGTAATTCTGAAATTTTTTACGCCAAAATACAACGCTAACGCCTCCTTATCTATGACAGCATAATTTTTTTCTGCCGGAGCATAAGTCCGCGAAACAAAACCTATAGGTCGCTCTGTCCCGTTCTCAAAACGATGACCTAATGTCGCACCGATTCGTCTTGGCTCGCGTCGCATGTTAAGATTACAGGCAATGCGGGATTAAAATGTACTAATATTTTATCCGATACAATTTCCGTTTTAACTACTTCGAAAGCTTCCTGACACTTCGAATTCCACTGAAATTTTGTGTCCTTTTTTAGTAAATCGTATAAAGGCCTCATTGTTTGGGCCAACCTAGGTACGAACTTCTGTAGTAATTGACCATACCTGCAAACGCTTTTACCTGAGTCCTCGTCGTGGGATTAGGTGCTTTTACAATAGCCTGCACCTTGTCCTGGGATTTTCTAATTCCTTGTTTGTTTATGATAAAACCCAAATACGCAATTTCATGCTTGAAGAATTCACATTTCGCTAATTTTACCTTTAAACCAGCGTCCGTGAGTCGCTTAAACACTGCAGCTAAATTTTTCAAATGCGCGCTTGAATGTTTGCCGGTGACGATAATGTCATCCAAAAAATTTGCCACGCCCGAAACGCCTTGCAATAATTGTTCTATCCTCCTTTGAAATATCGCGCTCGCCGGTGATATGCCAAAAGGTAGTCTGTTGACCTTAAAAATGCCTTTATGCGTGCTCCACGCTACTATTTTCACCGACTCATCGTCCAGTTTGAATTGGGCATAAGCCATACTTAAGTCAATTTTGCTAAACTTTTCTCCTCCTTCTACTGCCGCAAAAATTTCCTCCACCCTAGGTAACGGGTATTTTACGTCCACTAAAAACCTATTTACCGTCGTCTTGTCATCTGCGCATAAACGAATAAAACCATCTCCTTTTAAGACTGGGACCAGAGGCGTACCCCAAGGATTGCTTTCTATTTGGGTGATTATATTTTCGTGTTTTAACCTCTCCAATTCCGCCTCTACCTTGTCTTTGTACGCGATTGGTATCGGCCGTGGTTTGCAAAAAACCGGTTTAAAATCAGATTTTAACTCTAAACGAATTGTTCCAAATTTGTACGCGCCTAGGGTGCCGTCAAATAGGGGTTCAAACTCCTTTAAAATTTGATCTAACCTCAGTGGCTTTACAAAATTAATCTGTTCGTCATTATTCACCTTCCTTATGCCTAAACTGAAAGCTTGCAACCAGTCCCTTCCTAATAATGGTGGCCCGCCCCCTTCCACTACGTATAAGTTAATATTATGAGTTTCATTTTCATATTCTACATCTGCTATAAAATACCCCAATGGTTCTGAAGTTTTGCCGGTGTACTCTTTTAAAAGAATTTTGCTATGCTTTAAATTGTGTTTACTAAACTTGCTGGAAAACAAATCTTTTGAAATTACACTCAAACCGGCGCCGCTGTCGATTTCCATTGTTAAAACTACATTATTTACCTTTACAGTAACCTTCATTGGGCTATTTTCGTTTGATCTAATATTAAATAACGGTAAATCTTCTCTGTCAACTGTAGTAATACTATGATTGTTTATTGCATTTCTCTTACATGTATTAGCTAGGTGTCCCACTAAATTGCACTTAAAACATTTCGCGTTTCTGAACTTACACACCTGATTCACTTGGTGCACTTTGCCACAAACTTTGCACGCGCCCCTTGTAGACGACGCTGTTGTTGCCCTCCACGTAGACGGTGCTGCTGCTGTCTTCTCCTGCGATGGTGGTTTGCTGGCCTGTGGTCCCTTGTGTTTCTGTGTCCAGTTGACATTTATGGATTTAGATTGTGTGGCTGCTTGTAAACCGGCCTCTTTTTTTAACGCTGTTTCAACCACTTTGGTCATAGTTATCTCTTCTTTGTACTCCTCCTCGCAAAATGGGGCCTTGAATTAGGCCCGTTACAAACTTGTCGCGTAGAACGGTGTCGAGGTTCGCAAACGAGCAGTTTACCGCCAGATTTTTCACCCGGGCGTGCCATTCCGTAATGGTTTCGTCGCTTGCCTGTTTCGCCCTGTAAAACTCGACCCTTTCCCGAAAAACTGAAATTTTCGGACTAAAATGTTCTTTCATGAGCGTACACAATTCCGAATAGGTTTTGTCGCACGGTTTAGCCGGATAGCATAAATCCCGTACCAAGTTGTACGTATCTGCGGAGATCTGGCTAATTAGTACCGCACTTTGCCTTTTGGAAGTATCAGTGTCTTTGATTTCGTTTGGCGCGAAAAACTGCTCCAAACGTTCCTGCTAAACGACCCAGTCTTGACCATTGTGGTCGAAAGCTCTATCGCACCTAATAACGTTGACATTTTTCTTCGCACTGGAACGATGCACTTATACTTTTCCCAAAATCTAAGAAACCTTCCCGCGCCCCTTACTCTGTTCAATCACTTTTATCCTCGTCGCCACTGTTATGTTTCATATATACAGGGACCGGCAGAAAAACGGGATGGTTTTGAAATGGTTTTAAAAATTACGAAATTACAACAACATTCATTTATATTACGAAAAATGAGAGAAAAAGAATTGCCATTTACTAAAATATATCTTTAATTACTTTATTTGAAAATTATGTCTGATAAGTAACGACCACCATTTCTGACACAGTGCTGCAGCCGTGTTCGGAAATTTCTCATCGCCCTCAGTACCATGTCGTTTGGTATGGCTCGTATTTCATTACGAATTGCTAATTTTAACTCTTGAATGGTACGTGGTCTTCTCACGTAAACTTTCGACTTTAGATATCCCCAGAGGAAATAATCGCACACCGTGAGGTCTGGTGAGCGCGGAGGCCAAGCGAGGTCTCCATTTCTGGAAATGACACGTCCCGGAAATATTTCTTGAACCACGGCCATTGACGCTCTCGCCGTATGTGCAGTAGCACCATCTTGTTGGAACCATATGTTTGCAGGATTGATTCCATTCCGAGCCAACTCTGGTGCGAGGAAGTTATTCAGCATTTGCACATAACGAGCTGAATTAACAGAAACAGCGTGTCCGTCCTCTTCATAAAAATATGGACCTATTACTCCGAAATTTGCTACAGCGCACCAGACCGTCACGCGTTCACAATGAAGTGGTCTTTCGTGAAGTTCACGAGGATTATCCGCCGACCAATATCGAAAATTTTGCCGGTTTACATACCCAGAGAGATGAAAATGGGCTTCATCGGACATTAGAACGATACTGTTATCATTAAGAATGTTCAGAATTGACTGGGCACACTCGCTTCGCATTTGGTAGTCACGTTCACTAAGTTCTTGGACTGTTACGATTTTATATGGGTGAAAATGGAGGTCCAGGTGAAGCATCCTTCGAGCACTACGGTCTGATATGTTCAGAGTAGCAGCGTGTTGGCTGGCCGACCGACGTGGACTCCCTTCAACTGCCTGTCGCAAAGCCTGGACATTTTCCAGAGTACGAACAGATCGTGGGCGGCCAGGAGGTTTCTTCTTCGCAGCCAAAGATGTTTGCCTAAAATTTCTGACCCAGCGCATTATTGCATTTCGGCTGGGTGTAGCACCATGACGACCGATATTGAACTGTCTTCGGAACAATCACTGAGTATTGACTGCAGAATCACCAGTTTTAAAGTAGGTTTCTACTGCGAAAGCACGGTGGCTTGGGTTCCACTGCTGCATTTTAGCTGTCACTAAATTAAATGGCGTTGATTGAAGCAACCAATTGTCTTTTTCTACGCCGCCTACCTCAAATAGGAAAAACGTAAAAACCATTTCAAAACCGTCCGGTTTTTCTGCCGGTCCCTGTATTATTAAACAACACATGGAAATTACACAATATCTTTATTTAATAAATTCTACTAGTTGGTACAAAGTCTTAACTATCACTGGGGTCTCCGCCAAACTGCCGTCTGCTTGCCCCTCACTCCCGGTACAACCCCCCGCATCTCACTTAAGTGGTTTTCACCCTAATCCCCCGTTTCCGGTTATACAAGGCTACATTTACATCTGCGAAACATCACACTATTATACGTGGATGACTTGTTAATTATGGGATCAAACAAAGATGAGATAGAAAAACTGAAAAATACTCTAGTTACAAACTTTAAAATTAAAGATTTTGGAAAGGTCAAAAACTATTTAGGAATTAACATACAGCAAGATGAAGAAACGATCAAGATTAACCTAACAGCTTATTTGAAAGAAAAGAAGTATTAAGAAAATTTGGAATGGAGGAATGTAAACCGGTACCAACGCCAATGGAACCGAATTTTAATTTGGAAAGAAGAAAAGTTCCAGAAAGTAATGAATTGGAAACAAAGTGTCGTCAATTAATTGGTTGTTTAATGTACGCAATGCTAGGTTCGCGTCCGGATTTATGTACATCGGTTAGCATTCTAAGTCGTTACCAAAGCTGTGAAAGTGAGAATTTACTAAAAGCATTAAAACGTGTACTGCGTTATATTAAAGGAACATTGAATTTGCAGTTTGTTTATATAAAAACAAGTGAACATTGTGACGCCTGATGATAATTTCCAACTAAGTAAGTAAATAATTGGTTAATGATAGCCTCCCGGAACCTCAATCGAAGATGGGCGGTTCTCTGCTTATCTCGAATAAATATATTTTAATTAACGTTACGTTAATTACCTGAAAAAGGGCGCCAACGACTAATAATAAAATACACTACCATTAACGCAGATGTCGATTGGTTAGTCGTACCCACAGTGTATTACTTACTTAATTCGTTACTACAGAAACAATGATAGGAAACAATAAATAACAAACCCAATTGCAGCAACAATATTTAATATCAGCAAAAATAAATGTGTAGTATGTGTATATAAACCCAAATTTGTAACAATGAAATATAATTATAATCGTAACCCGTATCGGTACACAAGTACGCAATCACTCAATACAGCCCAAAATAACTGACTTGAGGAAAAGTAAGAATACTGCATTTCACTACCCAAACAAACGCCCTCAAACCGCGTCCTACACTCTAGTCTGGAAAGGCCTTTCAAGATTTACAGCGTAGATAAGAGAATCCAAAAATCGCGGTGAAACCCGAACAAAACGCAATATTACCGCTCCTGTTGACTCACGCTGTATATACAGTGAAATTCCCGTGATTATGTACGCTAATACTTGTACAAACTAACATTCCAAAGAATTATGGCTGTAAAGTAGTTCGTAACACTCTGTACAATTACAACATAGTTCTTATCTATCCCGTAATATAAATAATTTCATACAAATAAACAATGACTCCGAAATTATCAGAATTAAAAATAAATTTGCACTTCCCTGGTTAATCTGGTCTGGAAATTCCTAAAACAGCCTCGAGTCCGGCACGTGTTTTCGCTGCGACGGCAGGATGGAATTCGAATATTAGTTTCTCGCAAACAGCAGATATCACCATAGAAAGCACCAACTCTTCGGACGAATCTCGCCGTCCCCAAGTTGTCTAATTTCGAATACAAGGAAAAGTTAGGACAGCTATAACTTAAAAGACAAAGGAAAAACTTACCAATCGGTAAGTACGATTGACACGACAAAAATCATAAAAGGAACGAAACGTTGATATAAAGCGACAATAAATGTCAATAACGTAGTCGAACAATCTACTAAGATCACATTATAATCTATGATTTTCCCAGAAAATTGAGATGAACTCTAAGTGAAACACTTTAATAGGAAAACCAATTCAACGACACGTTCGTTTTCTGTCAGACGCAGAGAATCAATCACCGGAAATCCCGTTTAACTAAAATCAATCATGCGTAGTAAGTCAATGTGCCAAATAAACACTCCTGAGACTAGTGTGAAATGGGTTGCGGACAACCTAGGCGAAAATACCGTTACAACATTCAAATCTATGCGGATACGTTGACGCTGACTGGGGTGGTGATAAGAATGATGGTAAATCTACAATAGGCTACGTGTTCAAAGTGTTCGGTTGCAGTGTATCGTGGAAATCTAAGAAACAGTCAAGTGTTTCGTTATCATCAACAGAGTCGGAGTACTGTGCTTTAAGTGAAAGTACCAGTGAAGCCTGCTGGCCGAGATATTTATTGTCAGACATGGGAGTTCCTAATATTCAAGGTTCACCCACAATCATTTATCAATCCGCTATTAAAGTGACTAAAGGTCCTGAAAATAATAAGAGACTTAAACATGTTAACATGAGGTATCATTTTGTTAGAGAAAAGGTAGCTGAAAAAGAATAAATGTTAAATATATTGAATCTGTTAATCAAGTGGCTGATATGATTACAAAGCCCTTAGCAAAAGCAATGTTCGAAAGATTCTGTAAAAATTTAGATTTAGAGTGTGACGTACAGAAAATTTTATTGAAGGGGAGTGTTGTTGGCAATGAAGTTTTCAGTTGTTAGTATTATATTACCGTGCGAATAAGGTTGGTAGTATGCATATTAAAAAGTAAAAAGATAGGTTGTGTTGTATTGATAGAAAAATGTGCTTTTAATTATGTTTTTGTAGTTATTGTAGTAAAATAAATGTAATAAACACGTAGTTTACTCAATCTACGGTAATCAAAATAAGAAACCAATACACAGTTGTTCTAGTTATTCTTTTTTCTTATCTAACATTACATTTACCTCTGTCTTCGATTAAGCCCCACGTATTGTTTGTCGTCCATAATTTTTCAATTATTTTATTGATCCTATTATTTTTTCTGCTGTCTTCTGCGTATTTTTTTGTATTTTCCCCACATTTGTTCTATGTTTAGTTCATCCAGATTTTTTCCTTCGTCTAGTCTTTGCTTCAACCGTATCTTTTCTTTATTTACAGCCAACTTCATATTTACAATCCACTTAGAGTAATAAGGAAATTGGATGTGATACACGGGCACGATGAAATGATCCAATGGCGATGCGTCCGCTCTGCTTTTTGCTTTTTTTTCCACCTCCGTCGTCTTAATCTGATTCGATCAGATCCTTAGGCCATTTTCTTTTCAATCTTCTGCATAGCAGCAAGCTCATTTCAAATTGCTTCCCGCGCGAATATTATGATATCACGCCGCAACAACAAGGGAGCGAGCACTTACTACACCGCCTAATCAACAAGCCGCAATAACCGGGAGGCTATCGCATCGGGCTCGTAATGCAATGGTCGACGGATCGGTTCCCCACATAAGAGAAAAAAAGTACGTCGGGTTGTGTACCTACTACTACTACATTCGCTCCTTGCCCCGCGCTTCGACTTGACTTCTTCTTCAAATACCACCTTCTGGTCATTGATGTTACCCCCACTACCACCAGTCCTACACTTGTATTTACAATTAATTCTGCCACTTGGATCTCTGCACGAAGAAGCCCTTACAAGCCCTTTACACATACCACCCGAAGAACTTCTCTCTCGCACCATGAGCCATCCGAGGGACCTCTCTCTCGCACTCATTGTAAACACCCCCAAAAAAGAACTGAAAAAGAAAAGGGAAAGGAAGTTAAAATAGGCAACGGCAAAATTTTTATAAATAAAGAGCGCTGGGATTGGAATGCCGCTATAGGAAGGATTGCGAGACACGTGGAGCAAGCTCCCACAAAAAACTAACAACGAAAATGGATAAGGCAAAAACTATGACGACTACGGCGAGCTACAAGTCAAATGCGCTATCAAACACTATAGATAACAGGATGAAGTCAACAAAAAGAAAATGCACTAAAACGCAGGTTAAAAACAGGAACAAATCAAATTAGCCACATGGAATGTGAGAGGAATTTACGAAGAGGGAGCTGTAAAAAATTTAGTTAATCAAGCAACAAATTCCAAAGTAGCGATTATCGCACTACAAGAAACAAAATTAAAAGGAAAAGAAATAACAAGCATAGGGGACTATATATTATTCAATACTGGAAATAATAATAGATTACTAGGCGTAGGAATGTTACTTAACAAGGAATTTAAACCAAGCATAGTAGAGTTTACACCAGTATCAGAAAGAGTATGTAAACTACGAATTAGAGGCAAATATAAAAAAATAAGCATTATAAATGTGCATGCTCCAACGGAAGAAGCAAACCTAGACATAAAAGAACAATTTTATGAATAATTAGACAATTTATACAATAAAATACCAAGATCCGATATAAAAATGGTAGTTGGAGATATGAATGCACAAATAGGAAGAGAAACCATGTATCGACCGACCATTGGAAGGCACAGCAAACATGCACTTACCAACGAAAATGGGAAACTACTAATCGACTTTGCTAGGGAGAAGAATATGTTAATAAAAAGCACATATTACGTTCACAAGGATATACACAAAGAAATTTGGGCAGCGCCAAACGGAAAGTATGTCAACCAGATAAACCACGTCTTAATAAAAAGGAAATCGGAAAAGAGCATCACAGATGTTAGATCATACAGAGGACCTGATGCGGATGCCGATCATTATATGGTAAGAATAAAGCTGAAACAAGAAATACCTGTAAGTCCTAAAACACGAAGTAAAAATTTCGGAGGATACGACACAGACAAAATAAAGACAGAGAAGGGACAGAAAGAGTACGAAGAAGAAGTAGGAAAGCGAATAAGGTCAATCAACAGCACAAGCATAGAAGGCATCTGGGAAAATATAACGACAAATATCCAAAGTGCGGCGGAAAGTATAAGAGCAGATCCTAAACCAAAAAAAGGCTGGTTTGATAAGCAGCGTCAAGAAGCATTAAAGAAACGATCAAGCGCAAGAATGAAAAGGATACAATGTCCCACAGAAGAAAACACAATGTGCTATAAAGAGGCGCGGAAAATCTGTAAGAAAATGATAAGGGAAAAGAAAAAAATCTACACAAACAAGATCATAAAAAGTATCGAAGAGATGTACAAGCATAAAGAAATTCGCAATTTTTATCAAGGAGTGAAAAGACAAAGAGAAGGATACCAGGCTCGAGCAATGTTTTACAAGGACAAAGATGGAAATTTAGTAGGCGGCAAGGAAGAAATGTTGAAGAGATGGTTTGAATATTTTCATAAACTACTAAATATAAAAACGAATCAGGATGGTCAAAGTGAATATGAAAAAGAAGCATTAGAAAGTGGAAAAGAAGGAAATGACGAAGAAGGAGAGGAGAACGAAAGCGCGATGATCCCGCAATATGAAGACATTAAGACAACAATAAAAGCCATGAAAGATAATAGAAGTCCTGGTAATGATGGAATAACGGCTGAAATGATCAAGTACGGAGGGGAAGAGCTGTGGAATCAGATTTATGTTTTAATTAAAGAGATTTTGACAAAAGATTAGATGCCAGAGATGTGGAGCGAAGCAATAATCCACCCGCTTCACAAAAAAGGACCAAAATCAGAGTGTAAGAATTACCGAGGAATTGCCTTGTTAAGCGTGACATATAAAATACTGGCAACCGTTATAAAAAGTAGACTAACTGGAGAGGTAGCAGGCAAAATCGGTGAATACCAGTGTGGTTTCAGAAAGAACAGGTCAGTGATAGACCAAATATTCACGCTGAGAGAGATACAGGCAGAGAGTCATGCTCACAAATTATAAACGTACGTTGTATTTATCGATTTTAAACAAGCCTACGACAGTATTACTAGATCAAAATTAGTTCAAGTGCTGGAAAACATGAAAATAAATAGAAAGTTAATAAATTTAGTGAAATTGACATTGAAAAATACTGTAGACCGAATGAAAATAGAAGGATCAGTATCAGATAAATTCGAAGTAGAAAATGGGCTTAGGCAAGGGGATCCGCTATCGGCACTACTGTTTAACTGTGCACTTGAACAAATATTATCAGAAGCGAATATAAACAGGTCAGGAGTAATATACCACAAGCGTCATCAATGTGTAGCTTTCGCAGATGATGTAACGATAATAACGAGGTGTAAAGAAGAGATGAAAGTAGCAATTTTGAGATTAGAGAAAGCAGCACAACGTTTAGGCCTAGTAATAAACGAAGACAAAACCAAGTACATGGTCTGGGAAGACGGAGATTTTGAAGAAAACAAATATTTAGAAATAGCGACCGATAGAGGAAAATATATCATTTTGAAGAAGTGGAGAGTTTTGACTACCTGGGAACTAAAATAGGGAACACTTCAGGCAGTTCAGAAGAAATAGCAGCACGCCTTATGAAAGGAAACAAAAGCCTTTATTCAGTAAACAGTATATTAAAGAATAAATCAATTACAAGAGCAGTGAAGCTGCGTATCTACAGAACGGTAATAAGGCCGGTAGTGCCATACGCGTGTGTGAAGTGTGGACCTTAAAAAAAAGTGATCAAGTGGCGCTAAGCGTGTGGGAGAGAAAGATGCTAAGAAAGATAACGGGAGGGAAGAAAATTGACGGCCGATGGGAGAGAAGAACCAATAATAAACTGAAGGCTCTGTATGGTGACGCTGATATAATTGGGGTGATTAAAGCACAAAGATTACGATGCTTAGGGCACATCATGAGAATGCCGGAAGAAAGCAGCCCTAAAAAGGTACTTGACCCGACGCTCGGGGGAGCACAAAGAAGAGGACGGCCAAGAAAGACATGGTTCGGGGAGGTGCTGGAGGACCTACGAAAAATGGGTGTTGGAGACTGGAAAAGAAGAGCAAGCAACCGCAAAGAATGGCAGCATATAGCCAACCAAGCCATGGGCCTGTAGTGCTACTGTGTATAACTACCTGTTATAACTAAAGTCTGTAATTTCTTCCTCGCCCCAACCAGAAGTTAGTAAAATATCAACGGGTTTTGGTCTTTCAGTACCCTATATGAGCAAACAAATTGATCTTATAAAATATGGAACAAAACAATAAATCGGAACAACATAGGATAGTGGAAGAAGCGTAGGTGAATGAAAGTACAAAAGAAGTACAGTTGGGGAATGGAATAAGAAATGCAGTTATAAAAGGTAACAACAAAAGGAACGAGGAATTAAGGGGTATTAAGGGAGTGTGTGGTAGTAGCTAAGTTGACAGAGCACTCGATTTCTGGGAAGAACGTCGATTATGGCTTGAGTTCGATCGTCTAGCACCACCACGTAGCGTATAAAAGTGTTGCGCTGCAACACAACACACACAATTTTCCAATCAGGTTGACAAATGTAGTATCTAAAAAAACCTTCTCTGCAATTTCTGCTGTTCGAATTCAACGTTAACCTGCAAGTCCCCCTTGCTTCTACCTTATCGCTGAGGAGATGCACGTAGCAGAGAGGACGCCGGGTTGCAACTTTTGGGCGAAAAGGCTGTTGATGAAGAAAGTGTAAGAAGGAAGAGGACTGTAAAAAGAGTAAGAAGGAGTCAATAAAATAATTAAACAAGCCATAAGAAAGAAGGGAGAAACTGTAAAAAAGGTAGTGGTGAGTTACTAGAGAGGAGATATAAATTAAAAGACAAATAGAAACCAAATTAAAAGCAGGAAAGGGTGAAATATAAGCAAAACTCTGGTTTGCCAGTACAACTAATTTCTCTAGCCAATCTTAAGTTGAAAATTGTGGCCTTCAGCTGAAACAATCTCCCCAATTATCTCGGTTGCGGAGGGTGTGGTGAAATTATCTAATCCGAACTACGTATCGATACAGCTTCATCATTGGACACGTGCTGGACGTCGATTCGTGTTTCGTCTTTGGACGCCTCTGGCGGCCGAACGGTATGAGCTACGGGAAAATGCCATAAGAAAAAGTTGTCCTTGACGAGGCCAACGACATATCAGGACCTCAAATCGCGAATTTTTTTCTTATTTCCATAAACTTGTGTTTTCAATCATGTCATTTTTTTCCGGATGAATATTTTTTTATAAAATTCAAGAATCAGGCGGAGAATTAAAATATCTTTCAAATGAGGTGTCACTCGATCCCATTGCCACTTAAAAAAATAGTTCAAAATGGCGCTTAGTCGCCTAGTCAAAATAACATAGAAGAATTAGTTGACTAATGTACATTAGTCAACTAAGATTTTGTTCTTTTCGGAAATATTTCTATTACAAGTATTACAATTCATGACAAGCCGACAATACCTTTAAATCCTCCAACACTTATGGTCTTGTCGGCCACCTACATATGAAGTAATTCTTCTATGTTATTTTGACATAATAAAAAATCTTAATGGCTGAAACGAACAAATTAAAATTGTGGTTATTAAACATTTGCTATTTTAAAAACAAATTGGAAATTCCAAAGTCTTACGGTGCTTATTTGAACGGCCTGTTAATCCTTGGGTACCCTTTTTATAATCCCTTTGTCAAAGCAATAAACTTGGACATCCGAAATAGTAAAATGCAAATGCTTTACTCGGTCGTTCAACTTCAACTTATATTATATAAAAATTATTGCGGTTTCCTTTATTGTTGGCTTTCCCGACCGTTGGAAAAACGAATTTCTTTCTGCCAAACGCTTTGTCGTCTTATGGGCCACCTACAGTGCCACCAAGCAAACAAGTCTCTTGGGTAGGCGTGGTGTGGTGTCGCTATATTTTAGAGGTACACTCAGCGTCAATAGTACTTTGGCGGTAAATTTAAACGTGTAACATTGTGTATGCAAGTTTATTAATTTTTCTTATGTTCCTACGTTCTTATATAAATTTTTTAAAACTGTTAAAAGAAAATTTACTAGACAAGTACCAGAATTAGATTTGAGAAGGAAATAAATAAGGAAATTTTATTTTTATTTTATTATTTCATTAATTAATTACAGCAGAAAGAAAATTTTTGTGAAAAGAACCAAAATAACAAAACATTTTTTATAAATTACAAAAAAGTGTATATTTAAAACCCATTAAACACTATCGTCTTCACTAGCTTCCTCTACACTGATTTCAGAATCTTCATCCAATGAACCAGTGTTTACCATGAAACATAAACTTTCTACAGTTCAGTTCTCTTCAAAACGCCTAAATCAAAATCATCCAAAATTACTTTGTTGGAACCCCCACTTCGTCGTTTCTTTGAAGGAGAACTCAAAATCCCATCATCGCTAAGTTTAGCATCACTCCTACAAAAAAACAATAAGTATTTATTTCATAACAATTTTAATGAAATACAAATTACCTAATTTTTGTTACGAATTTTATTGATTTCCCAGTCGCTGCCGCAGCTAGTTCTGTAGCCCTTTCCAAAGGAAATGTTCACACACTGGCAGCTTTTTGTCGGTCGAAGAACTCCACGACATTTTTAATAATATTTCTGGCTTCGGAATTAACAGTTTTTTCCCTTTACTTGCCATAGCGATAAAAGCGGTTAGAAGAAATGGATTCTATAAATAAATACATAAATAGCAAATGCCTAATAGGTAAAAAATATATTTTGAGGTTATGCGATAGTTTCATTTTAAAAATACTTTAAATTATCTATAAAATATGTGCCTACCTTATTTCGAATAAGACGAACAAAAATAGTCTTAAAAAAGACTGATTTCTTTTATAAAGATGAACAAAAGCAGAGAAATTTAAGAAACACAAACACGCGATAACCTGTCAATCTGCTAGCTACTTCCATTTTTGTCAGGGAAGGTACAACGCCGGCAGAGCTAGTAGGTATTGGCTGAAACTTTTACCGCCACGAATTTTTAAAATTAGTTGGCATATTTTCCGATGGACTTGTTTGGTTGGTGGCGCTGTAGATATCAAATTTTGTCAAGTTATTCCAAACAATAATAATCTTTGCTGGTTTAAAGTTACTATTATAACGGTTTTCTTTATTGCTGGCTTTCCCGGCTGACGGCAAAACGAATTTCTTTCTGCCAAACGTTTTGTCGTCTTATGGGCCACCTAGATATCAAATTTTGTCAAGTTATTCCAAATAATAAAAATCTTTGCTGGTTTAAAGCTACTATTATAGCGGTTTTCTTTATTTCTGGCTTTCCCGGCTGACGGAAAAACGAATTTCTTTCTGCCAAACGTTTTGTCGTCTTATGGGCCACCTAGATATCAAATTTTGTCAAGTTATTCCAAATAGTAAAAATCTTTGCTGGGTTAAGTTACTTTTATAGCGGTTTTCTTTATAGCTGGCTTTCTCGGCTGACGGAAAACGGAATTTCTTTCTGCCAAACGGTTTGTCGTCTTATCGGCCACCTGCATGTCAAATATTGTGCCGATATTCCAAATAATAAAAAACTTGCTGGGCTATTCGTATTGCAATATGTATATTACGCCCCGCCGCCCATGTTGTGTAAAATGAATATTTTGTGTTCCAAGCGTTTGCTTGTTGTTCTAGCAAGTTTTACTTTAAATATTAAGAGGATATTGTAAAGGATAATGATTTGATAGGCTCATTACGTGCAGTGTATAATTGCCAATTTATGACCACGACTTTATTGAGCAAAAATCTTTGCTGGAAATTTGCTAAGGTAACACAACGTGTTCCCTCACTGTTCACTAATTGTACTATTACTGTGAATATAATATATACTATATAAATATAAATACTAATTAATTTGTTATAACATATGTAACGAAAATAATAAACGATTTATCTGTTTACTGCGAATTAATCATCATCAATAATTACATTCGAAAAATATGCCCAGCCTGGGACTGGAATATTATTCCTGTACAGTTTTATTGTAAATTATCTAGCAACGGCTGATGTAACGGAATGTTTGACTTTGCTCAACAAAATTTTATCAATAATCTGTCAATTCTAGTACGATCGGCGGAAGATTCATTTATCGTCAAGATTACGAACCCAAGCTCGATTTCCTGGCGCATCTGGATCGCAGCAAACCACTTCTGTTCATTGAACCAACGAATGCAAGAAAACCCTAAGCAACTTCACAGGCGAATTAAAACAAACCCGTATGAGTATCAGGTGACAATTTAATCTTATAACTTTGTGAACACCAAAACGACTCCGATTAGTGGTTTCGTGGTTAAATTTTGTTTAACGCAATTAACTGCCAGGAGGCAACCATTTTGTTTGTTTACTTAAATCTACAGAGTACAACCGCCGCACGCCGCAGGTAGCAGAGAACACCGGCGCAGTGCCATCGAGGCGACCTACGACCCAGTACCAGGGGGGGTACCTACCAGGATTTTGCAGACCTTATTACCTTGTCCAAATATTATTACTTTTATTTATCGCATTACAAAATCAAATACATTTTAATTTATTGTAACATTTAAATATAATAAAACCTGTTATAACTATTACAATTTCGCCGCATGTTATTATGAACTTCTGGCTTTGTGCCAAAACCGGCACCCGTCTGCACGAGGACGGAGCGTTACAATTTGAAGGGTTTCTCGCCTGTATGAATGCACAATGCCTTTGCAAAATCGTCTAGTCTGCACTTTCAAAGTCACATCTATTGCACTTGAACGGTTTTTCTCCTGTGCGAGTTCTCATATGCAATCGTTAGCTCATCTTGCGTACACTTTCATGATCGCATATATTGCACTTGAAGGGTTTCTTTCCTGTATGAGCACGCATACGACTTCACAAGCGACTCTTCTGTGAACTTTCAAAGTCACATATATTGCACTTGAAAGGTTTTTCTCTTGTGTGAGTGCTCATATGTCTTTGCAAGTGATTCAAATGTGCACTTTCGTAGTCACATATATTACACTTGAAGGGTTTTACTCCTGTTATGAGTGTTCATATGCCTTTTCAAGCTACTTTCCCATGCACTTTCATAGTTACATATATTGCACTTGAGTGGCTTTTCTCCTGTATGAGTGCTCATATGCTTTTGCAAGTTACTTTTCTGTGCACTTTCATAGTTACATATATTACACTTGAAGGGTTTTACTCCTGTTATGAGTGTTCATATGCCTTTTCAAGCTACTTTCCCATGCACTTTCATAGTTACATATATTGCACTTGAGTGGCTTTTCTCCTGTATGAGTGCTCATATGCTTTTGCAAGTTACTTTTCTGTGCACTTTCATAGTTACATATATTACACTTGAAGGGTTTTACTCCTGTTATGAGTGTTCATATGCCTTTTCAAGCTACTTTCCCATGCACTTTCATAGTTACATATATTGCACTTGAGTGGCTTTTCTCCTGTATGAGTGCTCATATGCTTTTGCAAGTTACTTTTCTGTGCACTTTCATAGTTACATATATTACACTTGAAGGGTTTTACTCCTGTTATGAGTGTTCATATGCCTTTTCAAGCTACTTTCCCATGCACTTTCATAGTTACATATATTGCACTTGAGTGGCTTTTCTCCTGTATGAGTGCTCATATGCTTTTGCAAGTTACTTTTCTGTGCACTTTCATAGTTACATATATTACACTTGAAGGGTTTTACTCCTGTTATGAGTGTTCATATGCCTTTTCAAGCTACTTTCCCATGCACTTTCATAGTTACATATATTGCACTTGAGTGGCTTTTCTCCTGTATGAGTGCTCATATGCTTTTGCAAGTTACTTTTCTGTGCACTTTCATAGTTACATATATTACACTTGAAGGGTTTTACTCCTGTTATGAGTGTTCATATGCCTTTTCAAGCTACTTTCCCATGCACTTTCATAGTTACATATATTGCACTTGAGTGGCTTTTCTCCTGTATGAGTGCTCATATGCTTTTGCAAGTTACTTTTCCGTGCACTTTCATAGTTACATATATTACACTTGAAGGGTTTTACTCCTGTATGAGTGTTCATATGCCTTTGCAAGCTACTTTCCCATGCACTTTCATAGTTACATATATTACACTTGAAGGGTTTTACTCCTGTTATGAGTGTTCATATGCCTTTTCAAGCTACTTTCCCATGCACTTTCATAGTTACATATATTGCACTTGAGTGGCTTTTCTCCTGTATGAGTGCTCATATGCTTTTGCAAGTTACTTTTCCGTGCACTTTCATAGTTACATATATTACACTTGAAGGGTTTTCCTACTGTATGAGTGTTCATATGCCTTTGCAAGCTACTTTCCCATGCACTTTCATAGTTACATATATTGCACTTGAGTGGCTTTTCTCCTGTATGAGTGCTCATATGCTTTTGCAAGTTACTTTTCCGTGCACTTTCATAGTTACATATATTACACTTGAAGGGTTTTCCTACTGTATGAGTGTTCATATGCCTTTGCAAGCTACTTTCCCATGCACTTTCATAGTTACATATATTGCACTTGAGTGGCTTTTCTCCTGTATGAGTGCTCATATGCTTTTGCAAGTTACTTTTCCGTGCACTTTCATAGTTACATATATTACACTTGAAGGGTTTTCCTACTGTATGAGTGTTCATATGCCTTTGCAAGCTACTTTCCCATGCACTTTCATAGTTACATATATTGCACTTGAGTGGCTTTTCTCCTGTATGAGTGCTCATATGCTTTTGCAAGTTACTTTTCCGTGCACTTTCATAGTTACATATATTACACTTGAAGGGTTTTCCTACTGTATGAGTGTTCATATGCCTTTGCAAGCTACTTTCCCATGCACTTTCATAGTTACATATATTGCACTTGAGTGGCTTTTCTCCTGTATGAGTGCTCATATGCTTTTGCAAGTTACTTTTCCGTGCACTTTCATAGTTACATATATTACACTTGAAGGGTTTTCCTACTGTATGAGTGTTCATATGCCTTTGCAAGCTACTTTCCCATGCACTTTCATAGTTACATATATTGCACTTGAGTGGCTTTTCTCCTGTATGAGTGCTCATATGCTTTTGCAAGTTACTTTTCCGTGCACTTTCATAGTTACATATATTACACTTGAAGGGTTTTCCTACTGTATGAGTGTTCATATGCCTTTGCAAGCTACTTTCCCATGCACTTTCATAGTTACATATATTGCACTTGAGTGGC